>VZRW01004720.1:0-16554 GCA_013398125.1 Aegotheles bennettii | reverse complement strand
TCCTGTGTGATGGACTCTAGGTGACCCTGCTCTGGCAGGGGGGTTGGACTGGATGAGCTTTCGAGGTGCCTTCCAACCCCTAGGATTCTGTGATTCTGTGACCCGAGGCCGCCTGAGAGGTTCCCCCAGTCCTGCCCACGGAAGCCCCTTGGGAGATGGGTGCGAACAGGGGTGATGCTGCCCAGGCACAGGCCGGCACTGGAGGAGCCCAAGGAGAGACCTTCTGCAGCCTTCTACAGCTCCTGAAGGGCGGCTGGTGAGAGGTGGAGGGTGGCCTCTTCCAAGCTACAAGTGACAGAACAAGAGGGTATTGGGACAAATTTCTTCACCAGAAGGGCTGTCAGGCACTGGCCCAGGCTGCCCAGGGCAGCGGTGGAGTCCCCATCCCTGGAGGTGTTTAAAAGCCATGTAGGTGTGGTGCTGAGGGACATGGCTTAGTGGTGGCCTTGGCAGTGCTGGGTTAACGGTTGGACTTGGTGATCCTCAAGGTCTTTTCCAACCCAAACGATTCCATGATTCTATGAACTCGGGTAGTGTTAGGGAGCCTGGGAGCACTCTGGCCAGTCAATCCTCCTTGCGCTCAATCTTCCCTGGAATGCATCAGAATTCCAGTTTGAAAAATTGTACTTAAGACTTGTGTTCCACTTCTCTGGAGCAGCTTTGTGTCTCCGAGTGAATTCTATTGACGAATTCTTGGGCTGGTTTTTGGCCAAGGGCTGCAGTAGGAAGACACGATCCCCCAGCTATTCCCTATTCCCTCTATACACGGAGATTAGGCCAGCAGTCAGTATGTTCAAACATGCACACTAATAGCAAGATGAAGGAGTAGCATGGTTGGAGCTGAGGCCACAGTCAAATAGCAAGTTAACCCAGTCAACAAGGATGACCCACAAGAAGCAGACGGAAGAGTGGAGCTGTTTGGGGAAGAAGAGACAGTGAAAGACATGGTTAGGGGTCGAGAGAAGGAACTGAGCTCAAGGCAGGGCAATCCAGAGGCTCTCAGGGAATCTCTGTAAATACCAATGCCTACTGCCAGCTGGTTTGGAATCCAGGCCTGAGGTGAGATTTAGTTCCTAAGCTACCTGGGAAATGATTCACCCACTGCTAAGGAACAGCTCATTGAATCCAAAACTAAGTTTATTTCATTGAGGAGCTCTGAGGGTTGTATGTAGGTGCCAAGGCCTCCATACATTTCTAATTTTATGTGCAGGAGTAGTAAACACTGCTCTGAAATAGAAGGCTGTAAGGAAAATAAGCTGTGCTTTTGTAGCTGCTGCAGAAATAAAATGAAGTTTAAGATTTAGCAGAACTGAACCTTCTGTTTCCACCTGGGCTCTATGTTTTCTTTTTAATCTATGGAATTTGCAATATACCCGAGGAAGAGATACAGAACATAATTTGTCTCATACTATGGACTGGCAAGTTCTTTCTTCCATTTCTAGCAGATGAATCATCAGAAACATGATACACATTTATATTTGCTAAAAAGAAGGGGGGAGGGGGGAAATAGCTTCGATCCTTTCTTGGGCAGAAGTTATTGCTCAGTTCCAAGGTGTCTGCATCAGGAAGGAAGGTCATGGTAGCCACTGCAGCAAAATCTATTTATATTGAAGGAGATGCAGTCCAGGGTAAGCAGCTCTTGCAAACTGACAAGAAGGCTGACTGATGAACTCATTGATTTTTGATGGAAGCAGAGAAGTGGTCTTTTGAAGCGTACCAAAAGAAAAACTCAAAAATTAAGCCTGAGGTACACCTTGCACCAGAGAGTGGTTAAAAGACCTCTAGATGTTTTTCATCTACATTTAAGACATAACCAAGGCAGTGCTGGAGAGGCTGTCCTCGGGAATTCTTAGGACGCCCTCAGTAACCCCAATGAGCTTGGTCTAGGTATAAGCTCTAGGTGATTAAAGTGTAAATAGAACATTTTCTTAAGCTGATAATGTACAGATATACACACACAAAGGGAGTCATGAAAAACAGACTTCTATTGAACTTACATTTAGTGGTGTCTAACCCCGCAGCATGAAAGTTGAGAGGATTTAATAGATTTTGCTCAGTTTACTCCTTTTCAGCCTAGTTTTAAACAAATGGTTTTTCAGCTTTAGGATAACCCGGTAAGTATCAGGATAACCCAGTAAGTGTCAGGGTAACCCAGTGAGTGTCTGGTATCCTAAATTCCCAAGGAGAGTTTTATGTGCGCTGGGTTAACCCTCAGATTCTCCAGAAAATACGTTGGGATATTCAAGCTAAATAAAATTAGTTGAATTGGCTAAAGTTGAAGTTACTAAAGTTGGAACTGTGTTACTGGGAAGGTTTCCACAGAATTTGTCAATGGATTTTAGATCACCCTCTTTAAATGTGAAATTGGCACCGAGCCTCTAAATCTGAATGTATCTAGCAGCACGTGAAGAGGTGATGCTCTCTTTTCCAGTCATCATTCAGCCAAATGCAGCTGGGACTAAATAGAAAATAGAAAGTTATTTTCTCTGTTAGTATGACTGCTTACATGATTACATTCAAGATATTGCCTAAGAATTGGCCAGTATGAACTCTGAAGCCACATTTAGTATCTGCTGAGAGTGATCATTGATTTTAAAGAGAACTTAAGGTAGCCACATGCCACGGATGATACCCAGCATTCTACATCCCTGAAACCCAACTATGGAAAAGGAACGAAAAGATTGAAAAGATAAAATAACTTCATCATGGTATAAAAAGAAAAGTTATGCTATCATAATTATGTACATTAAGATTATTTATTGGGTGGTCATTACAATATCTTACCTCTGGCGAGCTAAAACATAGCAAGAATTGTATTATGACTTGAGAAAGCCAGATCAGTCAGTCTTGGATCTGGATTCAACTTGAAATATTGCTGACTGCCATCTCATTTCCATTCATGCCTTCTTTTTATTTTCCATTTATTTGGAAAATAGAAAGATTTTTAAAATAAGAAAATAATAATTTTGGTTTTGTTCCAAATACTTCCAAGCTTTTATCTTCATTGTGTCAACCCAGTAACACTAACTCCCCAGCTAAATGCTATATTATGGCATAATATCTATGTATTTTTTGAGAGAGCCAAGGGGCAGAGGTTTAAATTAAAGCTGAGAATGTTGGTGCAAGAAATGGATGTAAACTAGTTCACTATAGACCTGCATAGGCATGTGCTCCATTTTATATATATATTTATCAATATATTGATGAATCTATAGAAGAAAAAAATGCATCATCAAAGTAAGTAATACAGTTTTGAACAAGCCTTTGAAATGAACATTACAGGAAAATATCTCTACTACTATTAACTTAGAGCCTCGTCCATTTATAAAATATTCAACTGGGTTCAATGATGAATAGAATCCCTTCTAGTCCTTGGGTTTGCTTCACTGATAGGATCCTGGAATCAGAAGATGTCTGCAGAGCTTATAGAGGCACAAGCCCTGCAGGAGCTCGATGTTGTTAGGTAAGGAAGTATAAGCCATGTCACGAAGGTAGAACAGTTTCAGTTCCATATCTAGGCAGCATGAAGTGACTGAAAGCTGATTTTGCTTCCATTCACCTTTCCTGTGTCTTTCATGTTCCTCTGTGAGGATTCAAAAAACTTCTCAAAACAAACCAAAAACCAACAAAACAAAACATCAACAAAAACCCCACCACTTTGCAACTGAAACTTGGTTATGAATGAAATAAAAGGAAATTTTCCAGGGTACATGGCTGCATATAACAGTCAAAGTTCACCTGCTATACCAATATGAACAAACCCAGGGACATCTGCTCTATGCTGTGTAACCTTGGTTGATCTGGTTCATTCTTCAAGTAGGTATTTATTGGTAGAACTCCTAAAATCCTGCCAGGATCAATATTGTTACAGAGTCAAAGAATCAAAAAAAACCCCAAACCAAAACCAACCAGCCAAACACAACAATAAAAAGCCTCCAATCCTTGGAAAGGTGATGGAGCACCTCATTCTGGAGGCCCTCTCTACCCACATGGAAGAGAAGGTGGTGATCAGCAGTAGTCAGCATGGGTTCACTAAGGGTAAATCATGTTTGACCAACCTGATTGCCTTCTACAATGAGACAACTACCTGGGTGGAGGGAGGGAGAGCAGTGGATATTGTCTACCCGTCTGTTTTGAGCCCAGAAATTAGTGTTTGATTCAGTCAGCCTCAGAAAGGTGTTCAGCTAGAGTGGATGGATCAAGAGAGTGAAAACTCACTACTTCTCTTTTAACGTAGTTATTAAAACACAAGCAAAAGAACTGAAAGGAGTCTTCTCGACTCAGTTTCAGCAATTCTATGAACAGATGTAAAATCACCTCTTTATTTTATGCTCTCTTTTACAGACTGTTTTAGTCATTACAGAAAAAAACAGTACACAGCTTCACAGATGAAAACCATGATTACTTCCAGCAGCAAATGGGATATGCCACTGAAGAAACTTGTGCCCACTCCTGTCTTCCCACTGTCAGAGTACTGGCTATAGGTAAAAGGCTTCCTTGTGGCAGACCTAAAGTAAGATTAATGGCTCTTTATTTTTGTTTTGCGTTGCCATGTCCACTTATCTGCTTTCATATAGACTAAAGCCAGTTTTAGGGACATTTTTATCCAAATGCTATAGCAATCATTTCCTTGGGGTAGAAAATAGTGGCTGCATCTGAACTTTGCTTGTATCAACCAGCAGCAACCCATAATTTCTATTCTGAATCACTGTTCTCCAGAGATAGCCCTGGTTGTGTATATAGGACCTTGATTCCTTGATCCTGGTGCAATCATGGACGTTTGACTCAATTCAAGCCTCTTTTGTCTTCTGCCTCCAAAAGATTTCAGATTACTCTGTGTGATCAGCTCATTTTTGCAACTTACCACTTTGCTGTTTCCAGTATCTGCCAACTTTTTTGTGTCACCTGCCAGTATTATTAGCAGTTGATTTGTCAACCAGAATAAATACATCCTTTAAAACCAAAATAATTTCCATCCCTGTTTTTTAATCTAAATATTTTTTTCTTATATTTTTTCTCTTTTTCTCATTCTTTGGGAATTTCCTGACATACTAAGTACATATAATACTTATTTTACTAGTTGCAAGTGCTTTGTTTGCCCATATGGAACATGAGCTTGCCAATATCATGAGTTGGTTCCATGGCAACATCAAAATGGGATCAGAAAGAGTTGCTTGAGAATGAAGCCAATATTTTTTGTGTTAGCAAATAATCATTAGAAGCTTTAATGTGGTTTTACCACTGGTTGAATAACAGCACCAGCATATGTCTCCGGAACCAAAGCGTCACAAACATTTCTTCTGTTCTTACAGAACAGATTCTTTCTTCGATCCTGTGCTTTCTCTTCAGTCGATATTTAGTTCCCATTCCCGAAGGGATTACACAGTACCATGTAAACTGACTCCACCTTGGTTTGTTTTGTACGTAGCACTATAGCATTGCCTCTACACAACTTGCTGCCAAGGCTAGAGAGTCTCATCCATCACTACATCTGTGCTTTCCTATGAGTTTTGCTGATTGTTTACTTTTCATTGTTTCTCTGTCCTTTTTGAATATTCTCCTTTGATTTGTGGGTCATTCACCATCTTCCATTAGACATCTTAGCCTGCCAGTTTACTACTGATTCTAAAACAAGTGACCATGCATTAGCTGTATTGTAAATTATGAAAATGCAAATATCTACCTTTATTATCAGCTCAACATGGCTATACTCATTGCCCTTAAAAAAAAACCCTAAAAAAATATCATTCATTAATCTGCTGGACCATCTGTGCTCATTTTAAACTATCCTCAAGTCATTTTTTGTTAGTTTCATAGTATTGAGAAATGAAATTGTACCATTTTTGGAGAAGAGGGGTTGCACTGCCAAATCCTTAAACAATGAAAAACAGTTTTGGTATTACTTAAATAATTTTATTTTTCTCTCTTAAATTCAGTATCTGACTCATCGTGACTAAGATGACTGTACTGTTAAATAACACACGGAAGGCATTTCAAAAACCTTACCAGTATTAAACTACAACCATTTTTCAGTCTGGTTCATGAAATCACATTGTATAAATTTAGTCTTCGAAAGTAAGCCATGCACCTTTTATGAAGGACTTTTATCCAAATGCTAGAAACTTTAAAGGAAAAAAATCATCTTAATTTCTAAAATTAATAGGGACAAGATTTATTCTTAAATCATGGATACTCCTTTCTAATTAAATTCAAATGTGTTTAATGCATCTCAGGAGTGTTAAGATAATAAGCAGTCCTTTTCTGGAACTTAACATCCTTGATCCCTGTCAATAATTATATTGGGTGACTAATAAAATACGATGCCAGGCATTTTTTACATCTTTATCTTCCTCCTCTGTCTCATTAGCAAAATGAATAGGCTTGTTCCACAGTCACCACCCAATCTGGCAAATTCAATGTTGTTCAAGGACATTGCAAAGAAATTTCAGCAGGTATTCCTTCATGCAACAGCCATATATAAAAGGCACCTTAACAACACCTGCCAGTTGCAACACCTAAAGTTTGTCTTTGCTGTGTAAGCTCATTGCCCACAGCAGAGGCTGGAAAGGGCCACTACCATTAAGGGCCACCTACAGCTGTCAAGTCTGATCTCCTGACCAGGAGAACTTTATGCAGTTATCCCCTCAAGGACTACGCTCTCAGCAGAGCTTAGAGCAGTATTTGACCCACAGAACATACAGCGCTCATGCATTCCACTAGTGCTCTACCAGAAAATGCTGACATCACGAGAACAGATTATTTTATGACATAAGGCAATCCTTATTTTCAGAAACTGAAAACTCAGATCTCGCAAGCCTTTTAACAAAAATCATGCCACTAATGTGAAATTAGCTGATTTGTTCTTGAGTTTAGCTTCCTTTCTCAGGTAGGTATTACGTTACAGTAATTACACCTCCAAGTAACAAAAATACGGCAGGATCCTCCACCACTGGGATAATAAATGGTTCTCTGGCCCTCATATAAAAGCAAAGCCCTCTCTAGTAACTTTAAACATTTGGGTATACTTAAGGATTTGAATGGAGGACTCCAGAGATTTCATACTGTCTTGAAGGTGGGAGGATGGAATAAGGAATAGGTTGTGATTCATCCAACTCTTCAAAATGATTTAATCTGCCTAATTTTAGGTCCTGTGAGCCATACATTACGTTCAAATCATACCCACCCTGCCAGTGGTTGCAACTGCAGAGATACCCCATGATGAATGTCCCATATAGGTCTGTGTTACGAGGCACATATATTTTCTTTGTAGAGTTGTTACAACAACTGGGGCTTGTTAACACATCACAGGATGGAAGCGCTATTAAAAAGCTGGGCGAGCCAAGAAGAGCATGTGCCCCTGGGCCAGGCCAACCCAGCACATGGCATGGCCACCAGTCCCCTCGTGCAGTGGATGCACTCACCAGGGCTCACTGTGTGGGATACGATGCCTGCCCCTGCCTCAGATGCACTTTGTCTCTCCCAGAGGCAGAGAGTTCCTTCAACGTAAAAGCAGGCACACCTGCTTCATTCTTCTTTGAATTATTCATTCACCTTTGAAGCACATTCCCTACGAACTGGTTACTGGTAAACTTGCAGAATCTAGTTTTTCTGCATTCATTTACAAAGATGTCATTTGTTTGAGACAAATGGTCCTTTGTCTCTAAATCATGTCATTCTGTGAGTAATCACTTCTTTAAACTGTAGGGATAGTACAAAGTCAACAAGGCTAGGATACGTTCACAGGATACATCCATGTTGTTTTGCATCTTGTGTGTTGATACCTCAAAACTTATCTGCTTTTACAGAAACAACATTTTTTTATATTGTTGGTTGATTTGGCAAGAGCTAAACATATATTAAAAGCCTACATTAAAAGTCACAGTAAAGCAGACTGGGAAACCTGGCTACAAAGGGGCTGCTTCATCCCGAATAGTAAAAACAACAAACCATGGGAAGTAACCCTGCAGTTTGTAGTCACTGGTGAAGTATTGCATAGGGTGTAGTTTTCTCTGAACTTTGCATTAAATATCATTTCAGACCTATTTGCTGTCTCATTGTGTATTAACACCTGGATATCATCAACAAAGTATGAAAACAACCAAACTCTCTCAGATGGGTCTTCTCCACACCTCAACTCTGTTACCAAAGTGACATTTAGTCTTGAGTGCATTCAGGCTGCCAGCAAATCTGTGAGGAAAATCATTACTGAACATTGCTGTTGTCCCAAACAACACTGTATGCTGTGGCATATGTCTGGATTTTGTGTTGTAGTGGTAGAGGTAGCGCAGCAGTGAGCTCGTAACCTTTCCAGGTTCTCTTCACCTCACACACCACAGCGAAACACCAGCAGTACCTTAGTGACACGCAATGTTTTAATAGCTGAAACACCAGCCATACTCCTTCCTTTCCTCTGTCTTACATCTCCACCACTGATTCCCATCGTCAACACCATCACCACGCAGCAGGATCTGCTGGTGGATCCTTCTACCCTTCATATTTTCTGGTCATACGTTGTGACAGATTTGAAGAAACATCAGCTTTCCTGCCAAACACCTCTGAAGGAAGCCTCAAATTCCTTCTCTGTGGCCTAAAGAACCTTGCAGAATAACTGAATCAAAACCTATTTTGCCTGTTTGTGTTACAAAATTTATCGCATAATTTGGCACTCGCGAAGTAATCCTGCAGCAGACACTGTACAACTCCAAGTTCCCCATATCTAATTGATTTTCATATTACTTCAGGTTAATAAACTCCACAGAGCTTCTGAAAAACCCAAGTGAGAATCTCATTTTAGCACTTTGTAGAAGTACCTGAGCAAGGTCATCTCAGGCTGCAGTGCTGATCCCGTCCAGTTTGTTCCCACTTCCCCTTCAGCAGTATTGACACAGCAATACATGGCCAGATGGCCCTGGGGAAAATAACCTGGCAAAAATAAGAAATTTAATCAGAATGAACTATCTGAGTCAGTTCATTCTGTGTTCCCACAGCAGAAGGAAAGATATAACTGAGCAGAAGGAGCTACTCCAGCCACCCCCGGTACAGAGAGAATTGCTTGTGAGCTACACTGTACACTCAAAGCAAACACAAACATGTTCGTCTGTCTGGCTGATGCCATTTTTAGTACTGAGAGTAACAGAAAATGTGTGAAACTGTATTGTGCTTTTGCTCTGCACATGCACGACCCTCATAAAGAGATTCATGAGTCAAGAAATAACTATAAGCAATAATTTTCAGATAGTTCTTCCTGCCCTATGTTATGGAATAAGAAATACTAGTGTACAATGTCAGTAGGACAAGTTTATTGCAATTTTTGGAAGAATTTCTTTAAAGATTCACTCATACAATAGATTTTAAAGTGTATGTTTTCAAATAATTAAATTAATTTCTATATTATATGCATACTTGTGCATAATGTGTGTCTGTGTGTCTATTTACATGTGTGTACTTTTTTTAATTTATATTTAAAGTTCTCTGAAATATAGTTGCCCTGCCACAATATTAAAATAATCTTATGTGGGAGACAGCATTGCATAGTGTCCTCTATTTATAAGAGTCAAAATATATTAATTTGTATGCTGAGTTAATTTGAATCAAGATACTGGTACTACCTTTTTTTTGACAAAATCACTGCCTATTGACTTTTCTGAAAATGGTGGGTTTGACTTTATAAAGAAGAAGTATCTTATAGTATTCTTTCATATGAGTTGGTGTGAGTATGTATATGAAAGAAAGAAAAATATAATTTAATTACTGTTGGAGTGTCATTCAGGTTATGCAGTTTGTATTTTATTTATTTAAGAAGAGCATTGGAGCCTGTGCCCCAAATAAACTCTTTATTTTAATTTGAAGGAAATATTTAAATGACTGTTTTAATTAAATATAAGAACTAATAAGTTTAAGTATTATAATCTGAAAAAATATGATTATATACAAATCTGAAATATACATAAACTAAAGCATTATCTTAGTTACCTTCCTCTGTTAGATGCATCACTGCATGCACAGAGCCATGTACCCCAAATCCATGTCTTCTCTGAAGCTATCCTCTGGGAAAAAAAAATGGGAGTTCTGACTACATAGTAATATAATCACAATGTGACCTATAGTTTTTACTGAAATAAATTAATGGATGGCATGCAGATGCCAAGATTAAACAGAGCAATAACAAAACATTAGTAAGCACTTTTAATGTAATTAATTTTTTGAGGTATTACTATTTTTAGTGTGTAATTATTTTTGAAGGAACTGGAGAGTAATGCTGGATCACACCCTTATTCAACTTGGTTACTACAGAATAAAATGCTACAATGTTTCTAAATTCTTTTGCTGAATGATAGTGTATTGTCCATCACAGATAATGACAGCAAGGTTTTTATCATCTCATAATCACTCATAGTGATTACCTAAGAAAAGGACAATCCTTGGTACTGTAAGAACCTATGGTCAGTCCAGAATGTAAGCAAGCATCAAAATGTGCTATATAAAGCATTTCAGCTTGCAAGTGACCTTGAATCTGTTTCCTCCTTGCTGGAGGTTGTTCCATGGCTGCATTCCCAGTCTGCAGCAAGGAGCTGCTGGTAACATCAATCTTAAACACTGGTCTTTAAAACAACTTTTGATGTTGGCCTTGAACAGGTCTAATAATTTCACTTAATCACCTCTGTTTCTACACAAAAGCTGGAATCTAGGCTGACTTCTAATTTTTCATTCTTGTGCAATCCATCCACAGGCTTTCTGTCTGCTATCAAATATCTGGAATCACAATTAAATAAAGTATGTCAGAAATCCTGTGACACCCAAACATCTTTATTGTATAGAAGTTCACTTCCAGCTTGGAGTAGAATAAATTCCATTTGACTCCGAGGTCAGTACTTGGGAAGAAAAATGAGAAGTGCATTTGCATATTCAAATATGCAAATTTGATCCATCCAATTTGTGCTATTTGTCTCCTAATGAGAATGACCTTTTCTGCTGATGGGAAAAAGCAAATGAACTTGGGCATGTGAAAGTTATGGAAGAACAAGAAATTCCAGATCTCTAACAAAACAGATCAACTGCTTGCTTCTGTGAATAAAAATAATGGAGGTCATATTGAACCCTAAATCCCAGTGCTCTTTCATCTTTAGGGACACCCAGGTTAGGTTCAGTATCTGAATTTTGCTGCTCAGATGTATCTCTAATAACACTTCTTGCCTAGCAGCCTTCATCTTCACCATCCTTTGTAGGAATATCTAGACAGTTCTCCCACCACTAATGTGGCTCAGGTTAACACCTTAACATCTTTATAATTATTTTATGTAACAAAATTCAAAGCTTCAGAAGTCAAAGATTAAGTGACTTGTGCTACGAAGAGGATGATGTTACTACCTCAGAATTGGAACTCGGTTGCATCTGGTCTTTGCTCCTGTGCTCAAACACATTAGGTCAAGTTTCCTTCAGTGCTGAAATTGAAATGGAAAGAAGCCACGATCAATTTACAAAGCAGCATTAGGATCACATAGCCCATGTGGTTCTACTTCTGTGAATGCCAAAGAAGGAAGTGAGTCCTGTATATAGGCAGCTCAGCTGCAGAGAGCTAACATCATCATTATTGCCAGGTATTACTGTACATTTAATTAGCCTCTGTACTGAAAATAAAGTAAATATATATATGTGTAATAAAATAAATATATATAGGTCATACGTCAAGTTGCTAGTACACTTCTCTTCCTTTCAACCTTACTCTTTCCTCTGCAGACCTCAAAACCAGGCAGTAGTATCACCACAGAGGTAATAAATAGGTCTTAGAACTGGAACCGCTCACATGCAGGACTCAGGATTAATTAAAGAGCTAGGAATTCAAACAAACAACTTGGCGTGGCTTAGAAGCAAGGGCACAGTTACTTATTCTTGTTGTTGTTTCTTTTTCATTATGGTGCCGCAAGAGTCTCCCATCAGGGACCAGGGCTCCATATTGCGAGGATTTATTTAAACACTTAATGAAAACGAGCGCGTGAGGTTAAAAATTTACAACTGCAGTTATAAGATGAAGAATAAAACTGCCTCTTGAGTGAATTTCTGTAATTTTACTATTTTAAATGACACTAACATACGCCTCAGTTTAAATGTGTGTTTTGCCATGATTATATACAGGCAAGGGCTGCTGTAAGCTTGACACTGCCACTCTGAAAGTGCATACAGACAAACATGGGTTGTCTGAAAAATAGATATCTTACCTTTGTCGCCAGTAAGTAAAAATTTCCAAATTTCCACTGAGAGAAAGAAAATTCCAGCTGTACAGAACCAGCCAGCTCCTTAGGCATACACATACACTGTGCAGAGCTTTGTTCTTAATGTTAGCTTCCTTGCCAGTATGCTGTTTTTTGCAAAATTATTCAGGAGAGCAAAGAAAGACAAACCTTTTCATAATAAACAATGTAATTACACAAAAAGGGCTTTTGTAATTCTTCCTGTTTTCACCTGTGTTTCAAAACCTATTTCATATTGGCACAGGTGTAAGAGCTTACAGGTTGGGCAACAGAAGGACCAGAATTCTCCTTTAAAGCAGCATGGGAAATAACTGTCCTACCAGCAGGCTGCCCTGACACACTAATTCTTGTAATCTGCTAACGGTGTAGTTTCATAAGTGGTTTAGGGTGATATGAATCTGTGCTGCCACTGGAAGGACTTTTTCTCTTCCCTTTCCCATTGCTAACTACCTCTTTCCATAGCTGAATCAGAAAATTAATCCAGCCCAATTGGAAAGCTTATTAGTTTCATTCAGATAGACTCTTGGAGTTGGTGGACTATGCCACAAGTCCTGGTGTTAACATGAAGAAGGATGAGGAAATGCACTACCTGGACAAGTGCATGGCAGATTGAGGTCCTTCTAAAGTAGCTGCAGTCTTGAAAGATGGTGATAGACTGAAGGAGATGTTAGCAGGTGTAGGGAGCAATTAAGGCGGTTTCTAGTGTCAGGTAAGTGCCAGAGACAAACTGTGTAAACCGAGGTTATTCAAACCCATGGGCATGTGGTTTTCACTGCCTTGTCCTTTGCGTACAAATCACCTAACCCGGTGTCTACAGTGCAGGTGCCTGCACCTAAGACAGTCGTGCAAGGCTCCCTTTCAAATCAGTGGGGGTCTAATCATCAAGTTAATGAGTCTAAGGCACCACCCATCTCATCCTGAAGCAGAAGCCTAAAATTGATGAGATTTTTCTCCAAAAGTGACTATTTCTCTCCATTTGACTATAAATGGAGACCAGGGTGAGTGGCTCTGCTGTAGATGTCTGTCTAAACTGAAGAACTGTCTTCTCTGTCAGGGTTAAATCAGTGTGACTATTTCAAAGTACTCTGAGAGAATGGTCTTGAACGAGAGATGTGGTATGCACAGTCCACTGCTTACAGTCAGGTAAGTGGAGTTCCTGAACAGGAACTGCATATTAAATTAATACTGTACTACAAACAATAATGCATTATAGGAACTGAGATTAAGATATGGAATGGCAACCAACCTGTGTAAATTGATATCATTGTTATAGTACAAGTTACCAGATCCCAAGCTTGCTGTCATCCTGGAAAGACCTCCAAATACTTCATTATATTTGGCTCAGATACGTATCATATTTTGCATGTTCAACAAAGCCTCAGGAAAAATGCAGTAAGACTTTTGTTAATTGCTAGGAACACCCCACCGAGCTACACAAAGCTGCTGGAAATTAATTGTCCCTGAAAGCAATTACCTTACACCGTGTCTAAAAAAAGACAGCAGTGGGATGAACAGTAATGCTGCACACTACTACTGGTGCAATTGCTCCTGTGTCAGTGACACAATACTTATTCTTGCCAGTTTTCACTTTCTATAGATAAATGAACAGGTAAAAGGTGAATTTAACAAAGTAACAGGACCTGTTAATTTTAGGGGATTTGTCTGTTTAATTCAGACATTTGTAGGTATTTATTCTGGAGTGTGACTCCTACTTCCAAGTATTCCTTTTTAAAGTTGCCTTGTCCGAATTAAAGAAATAGCTAATACAAATAAAGACTGATCTTCAGGGAATAGAATTACTATTGGTGTGTTCAAGCCAAGCAATTAACAGCAAAGGAGAAAGAACAGAGGAAAAGGGAAATGTCCCTTGTTAAATGTTTGTTTTTTTGGTGAAAACTGCCTTACGAATGACAATATAATACAAGTGTTCCTTAGAGAAGGTCAGCGTTCAGCATAGAGTTAAGTCCCCCACAGAGACTCACATTTCTTGGCACAGAAACTTTGATTATATAAATTTCATATAGGAAATGCAAAGTGCCATAATGTGGGACTTTGATCAATGATGCTATCCTGATTTATAATTGTGGTTTTTTAACTGTGATGTGCACAAAGCACTAATTTAAAAGCTCATTTTAGTTGCAACCTACCTCTTTCCTTTTAATAACAAGTCATCTGATTCCATTTTTTTTCAGTCATCCTTGTGTCACGTATTAGATAATCTCCTTATAGTTTAAAACTCAAAATGCTAATGGATTGGGGAAATGGGTTTCTGCTTTCACACAGCATATCTTTTTAATGCTTGTCTTTTGGATCATTTATCTAAATAATAACCTTTAGTACTCTCTCCTTCCTTCCAATGAACAAAAGGACTAATGATTGAAGTCAGTGAATACAAGTTTTCTTCCTACCCTAGTGTCTCAATCAAAACAGCCCAAATTAGCTTAAAATAACTGTAGATCTCTTTAAATGAGTATCACCAGTCAGCACGGACTGGAAGGACATTGATCTCAGTGCCTCCATGAAAGTAATTATGTGAAAAACTCAGTAAATCTGTTGGGGCAGCCCCAGAAAAGAGGCAGTAATAAGCCCCTTCAAGGGAAGCTGCTGTAGGTGGCAACTTCTGCAGCAGGCAAACCTGGAGATACAGGAGGATATATTTGCATGGCCTTACATCTCGGAAGGGGGGAAGATTACTCATTTTGTACAAAAGCAGCATGGAGACGATAAATGACCAGCCCAAGGTCAGGTACAAAGATTGTGGAAATTGCAGGAGTAACTGTCAGGACAGAGAAGATTTTCCTAGAGTATTTGTGTAATTCAGTTTTTCATCACACCTGACTTAAGCTGTATGAGGACTGAACTTTCAGAAATTGTTTAGCACACACCCTCTGGAAGAGAAAAAAAAAAACAAAACAAAAACAAGCAAAAAAACAGATTCTGAGCAACAGGCATGTATCTTTAAAACACTAAGGAAACCACTTTCCTCACCTACCAGTATCTCCTGAAATAGATCCGAAGCGCATTTGAAGAGCCAACTACTTTGTACTGCCTTGAGACTTTGGAAAATATTTTCCAGAGGAAAAATATCCTTCCACAGACGATCTCTCCCAGCAGACCAAACTTCAGTTCTGTTGATCCCAGCGGCAACAGTATGACACGGAGGGAAACAGCACCTCGAGCAGATGGATGCCATGCTAGAGACTCACAACAGAGCCTTCAAGTAACTTGCACTGTTCTGAGGCTCTCACTGCTTAGGATAAACTCAGTCTGGCATGAAGCTTCAGTCAAAAAAGGCTTTGGCTGTAAAGCAACGTTCTTACATGAATCAGGCTGTTTTCTATGTTATAAGAACAAAGAATGACCTTATGAGCTCAGTATAAAAGGCCTTCTGGTGCTGCTTTGATATTTCCCGTTGTGAAAAATAGCACAATATTCTCAATAGCTGCAAATTACAAAAGAGCCAGAATCTACCTATGTGTGCTATGTAGTCAATAAATCACATTTTCGTGGCATGTGGGAGGTGACCAGGAGAAAACAGCAGACAGGAGGTATATTCCGCTCGTTCTGCTGAGGGGGGGAAAAAGCATAATTCATGAATATAACTTAACAGGAAAAGAAATCTGTTAACAGAGATTATCTCAGCAGGAAGCAAACATTTACTGAAGCAACAATTCTATCTTAACTTTCATTTCCAGTGAATCACGCCGTTATGTTCAATTTAATTCTAAACGTGAAACCTGCCCTTGCGTCTTGTTCTCTGCTGTGGGATCACTGTCAAAACAAAGAACAAGCACAAAATGTTCCTTCAATTCAGAATCCCTTTTGATAAGTGATGCCCATGTAATGCAGAGATCTAAATGTGAAATTTGTAAATTGGAAACAGGATTTCTCCTTTTTCCTGATATTTAGACAGCACAGGAAAGTTGGAAGAGATGACAGGAGTTTCTAATTGTTCACATTTTAGATTTTAAGGAGATTGTACCAGGTACTTGCAGCGAATCTGGTAAATGGAAAATAATAAACCACAGTATTCTAGGATAGCATCTGAAAGTGGGTTCAATAGGAGATGAGGGCCAGCAAGAGCTTTCAGGCCTCACTCCTTTGGCTTGGGCGGTAGGGCTGATGGTGTGGATTGGTTGAGGTCCCATTTTCAGTCAGGGATGCTGGGTGATGGTGGGCACGGACTCTTGAAGATTCCATGTGTAAGCAAGCCCAGAGCCCCATCAATGGGGGCGCTGTGCAAGCCTTAGGCCCTGGCCACCATTACCGTTAAGGTTCAGAGGACCACAAAGCTTAGAGCTCCAGG
>VZRW01004719.1:0-10247 GCA_013398125.1 Aegotheles bennettii | reverse complement strand
GTTGTTACTTCAAAGGTCAGTATCAGCATGTCATTTTAAGCCCTTTACTTTCTCAGGTTAAATGTCTTCCTCTTTTGTGTGTAACTCTTAACATAATGTGCAAAGTTTACATTGAGGATTATTAACACACAGGTACATACTGGATACATATTTATTTTTTTTTAATATGGAAATAGGTCTCAATTTGGGGTTCTGTAGGCTCTTTTGAACTGAGTATATTAGTCTGATACTGAATTACAGGGTAAATTTGAAAGCTAGTCATCTTAAAAAGTATACTAAATGCACATATATGTACTGTCCTTGTTCTTGCCAGCACTTAATTAATTGTGTTTTTTCTTTAATTACTTTTCTGGCTGGAGTTGATGTATAAGGTTTATTCATTAATTGGCAAACTGACTTTACACCTATGAAGTAGATCCATAAAATCCAGAAGGATAAATTTCTTCAATTTTCAGTTACTACAGAATTTGGGGGCTTACGGTTTAATAATGATTAGATTTAGCTGACAAAAATGCAAAATATTTTGAAAGAATGTATTTACATTTAAATCCTGTATGACACTTTAAGGAGTAGTACATTTTAATACTTCAGAATTCTTTAGAAATTGACTTTTTTCTGTAAGGACTTCTGGCTTTCTAAGCTTCAGGCTTGCTTCTTATTTTAAGAGTTTCACTTAGTCCTCCTACATTTAGGAGCAAAGGCATGATAAACTTAAAAGATCACCAAAATGTATTACTGTTAATTGGGAGTGGTACCTTATAGAGAAGCTGAATTTCTCCTTTTTCCCTTATCCCAAAGCAGATGAGCCTTTTGGCCTTCAAAATTATCACTTTTGGTTTTTTTTTTAACTATGTTTGTTACTTGAAATCCCTGTTAATGTTGGATTATCTGATTCCAAATAGATAACATTCCTTTTAGCACCCTGAAGCCATAAATTTGAAGTTGTTTATGTTTTTATTGCTAATATGGATGGAATTGGGGGGGGGGAATAAACACGCTAACAATATGAATACAGAGAACTCCTGTTTCTCAGCCCAAGTTTCTACTTCAATTTTTTTATTTCAACTCCTTAGATTTTTCCGTGTCTCCAATATTTCTTAATATGTTACATAACCATTGAGAATACATTGGAGGTTGTCTTGCTTTAAAAAAGCAATTCTGGTTTTGAACTGCTGTATTAACTTGCATATTTTTGACACAGTTGTTGAATACTAGAAAATTACCTCACTGTCACGTTATCTTAATCCTCAGTATTTACATTTATATCTAAATTATGCATCTCTGTCACTTAAAATGGTGGGATAAAGAATTTATCAAATAAGTGTAAAGAATCACAGAATCCTAGGGGTTGGAAGGGACCTCGAGAGATCATCCAGTCCAACCCCCCTGCCAGAGCAGGGTCACCTAGAGTCCATCACACAGGAACGCATCCAGGCGGGGTTTGAATGTCTCCAGGGAAGGAGACTCCACAACCTCTCTGGGCAGCCTGTTCCAGTGCTCCGTCACTCGCACAGTGAAAAAGTTTCTCCTGATATTCACATGGAACCTCCTATGCTCCAGTTTACAACCATTGCCCCTTGTCCTATCATTGGTCGTCACTGTAAAAAGCTTGGCTCCATCGTCCTGACCCTCACCCTTTACATATTTGTAACCATGGATGAGGTCACCCCTCAGTCTCCTTTTCTCCAAGCTAAAGAGACCCAGCTTCCTCAGCCTTTCCTCATAAGGGAGATGTTCCACTCCCTTCATCATCTTTGTGGCTCTGCGCTGGACTCTCTCAAGCAGTTCCATGTCCTTCTTGAACTGTGGGGCCCAGAACTGGACACAATACTCCAGGTGTGGCCTCACCAAGGCAGAATAGAGGGGAGGACATCTAAGATAATGTGGGTAGCTCCCTGAAAGGGGGAAAATGTCTTTCAGAATATGCCTCCTTTATTTCTGTTGATGTTTGGCTGCCTTTCTGGACCCATATTCTAATATATAAACTGTGTAACTGTCTTTTAATTTTTACATGTTGCAATTTGCTCTATTTTATTTTTCTGTCTCAGATATCTCGGTGCTTGAAAACACAATCGCGTAATCATATGTATTCATCTAGAAGGACAAAAATCCACACTGTCTTTGTGAAGTCCTCTCACTTCCTTCACAAATCATACTTCCCAGAATTCAGCATTTAACAGTTTTAATGCAGTGAATAAGTTCGTAGCATGTTACGCATGTTGGGATGTCTACAGATTATATGTTTTTTTGTTTTAATGTTTACAGGTGTCGAACAGAGTATGAAAACAGAGATGAAGCTACCAAAGGAGATGAAGCTACTCGAAAACAATTTCATGCCTTTGTGTTGTTCTTAGCTGAACTTTACCTTAACCTAGAGGTAAGAAGAAAGTTACGTCAGGTGTTTTTTTCAATAATTTTGTTGTGTTTAGGTAAATACTAAAATGGAATATAATTTGAGGTATTGTTTTTTTTGTTGTTTTTCTTCTTTGTTGTTTTGTTGTTTTTTTGGTTTTTTTTTTAAGGGAGAGGAGAATAAAGTAAAAGAACTTTAGATCAATTTCATTATAATGTGTGTCCAAGAAACAGATAAACAAAAAAGGACAAGATCATTGTAAGATAAATATATAAATATTTATTTTTTTTAAAGTGTAAGAATTCATAAAAAGAACCAACCATAAACCACTTCTGAAATGAAGCTTTTGCTTTTCTTTTGTCTGGTAAAACCACCAGATTACTACACTTAACCAACATAAGAAATGTTACAACCTAACAGAAGCAGATCAGGATCAATAACCCAATGTAATTCAGTATTCAGTCACTAATAGGAGCTATTATCAAATGCTTGAGGAAGACCTGGGAATCTTTAAAACGAGCAATTAAAAATGCAGACCTTTAAAGGGATTTCTTCTGAAGGTTGAGTCCTTGGCTTATGCACAAAGCATGAAATTTTGTATTTAGATCAGGGTTTTTTTGTATCTGATATGTACAAAAAAGTGTATGTACACATAAAAATTCTTTGACTCTTATACCGGCGAGTTCAGTAAGTTCGCTAACTGCTGTGGAGTCCTTAAAAATATTTTTTTGACTGGATTATTTCAAAGGTTTGATTTAAGCAGACACTATAAAAATGTTCTGCTGGCATGAGAAGAGAAAACTGACTTTTCCATTTTTGTTCATAAGTGGGCCTTGAAATCGATAATTTTTACTTGCTAGAAGTAAAAAGGAAGCTTTCCAAAGGGTTTGGGGGAGGGGGAGTTGCCCAGTTTGGTGGAGTATGCAGTTTATTTTTAAACCATTTGCTATAATTTTTAAAAATATGAGTGCCTTCTAGAAGTAAGCTATTCTCTGTAGAGAATACATAACACAGGATTGGAAAGAGCATGGGATTCTGAGAATTTGGGATGATATGGACCATTTGCCAGGTATTTTGCAACTTTTCTTAGCAATTTATTGGCAAACAATCAAAATGCTAGACAAGCCTTGTTATGTATATGTCAGAATTGTAAGGATATTACTCAAAGTCTGTGTCCTAGAATAGTTACAGTATTTGGCATATTCTTCCAACTGAAGAGTTCAACTATGTTAATCCCAAACCAAATCATACAGCATTTGAGAGAAAAAAAATAATTTCTAAAGCTTAAATTTTTTAAATGTGGTTTGTTGGGCATTTTTTAAATATATTTTGCAGATTAAAGGAACAAAGGGACAGGTAACACGAGCAGACATTCTTCAAGAAGGCCTTCGGGAATTACTAAATGCACTCCTCTCTAACCCTGTGGACAGTAATTTGATATGTGCAGTGAAACTGCTGAAGGTGAGACAGTAGTTTTAAAAGAAGGGGAAAAAAAAAGTTTATTTTTTTTAAATATTATCATAGTCCTGAATGAAAGAGGGAAGCTTATGAGCACTACTTGTTTCTATAATTATGTGTAGACCATAATGTATCTTAGTGTTTATATTTAAAATATTTTGGGGTTTTTTCTTCTTGAAATTTTTTTTTTCACCTGAGAGAAGTAAAAATAGAGTACATGACAGCTGACAGTGGAAAGTGACAAAAACGAGATATGGCCATATATGGTTTCTGCTGGTGAATGGGGGAGGGGAATCAAGTGAAAGCCTATTTCTTTGTGCCACAGGCTAGAATGGGTTCCTGGGCCACAGATTCAAGATCCAGGCTAACGGAGATAGCCACATCACACGATCCTTCTGTAGGTTGATATTATAGTACGTGGTTAACAGCTCTAATTAAATGAAGTAATATGGAGAGGTTTCTAATTATGGGTAATTAGAAATTCAGAATTTATTAGGTAAAAGGAGGGAGGGAGTGTTTAATCTCTTAATCAGCATGAACGTTATCAGAGTTAAGCTACTGTCTGTCATTCTTGGATGTCCAGCTCATGCTTCCATGCCCTGCGAATGCTTTAACTGGATGCCTCAAAAATGAAATGAGCACTGCATAAAGTCAGCAGCTTGTGCTTCTGGAACACATAAAGTGTAGATAAGTGTCTTATGAAAGTATTTCTTGTCAGAAAGATGAGAATTTTTGTATATCTAAACAAAGTGGTTGAAGATTAGGAAGAGAAAGTGTCGAGGCTTTGGATAATGAGAAGAGTGCTTTTTCAAAAAGCCCTACTAGACAAGGAAAGGGAGCATTAGGCTTCTTTTTGAGACAGTGGATGTACCTTTGGGAGCAGCAGGGGAAACATAACTGCAAATGAGGAAATATTCATGGGGGGTGGACTAGATGATCTTTCGAGGTCCCTTCCAACCCCTTAGATTCTGTGAGGAGCTTTATGCATTACATTGTTAGTGAAGCAAGCTGTACTTTTTTTTTCTTAGTACCATTATGAAATTGAGCAAACAAAAAAAGTAACATTCTATCCTAAAAGTAGGGTAGACCATTTGTGTACATATTCAAGAACAGTATAACTAAAGCAAAGGTGCAAAGGAGTAAGCAATCCCTTTAGCTCTCCTTTTGCCACTTCTGGTGTGGGAGAAAACGATAACCAACTTGAATGATTTTGGGTATGTTCTATGTTCTGAAGGACACTCAGCGGTTAGGGTTTATCACTTGAGAGGGTTTTTTTCAGCAAAAGGTTCTTTATATCGGTTATTTGCTACTGTATGGTTTGCATCATTATTACTGTAGAAATATTTCTCTTTAATGATGAAGACAAACATCTTTGTTTTCAAGTTTTACTTAGAAAAAAAATTGTCAGGCTCTATGCAGGGAGAAACTTTTATCTTCACAAGCCCTATAGTTGGGAAAACAGTTTATTTTAGAAATGAAGGTCAAAAGCTAAACAGTATTTTTGTGGAGTTTTGTTTCTGCTTTTTGTGGTTGGTTGTTTTTTTCCTCTTTCTTCCCCCTCCCTCTCCCTCTATAATTTTTTTCAGACTCTTCTATCTTAAATTCCAATTCTGGGAGCTTCTTTTGATATAGTGAATAGGGAAGAGAGGTTTTACATCCTCCAATTTAAACCCTTCAAATGAAGTTTGGGTGTTTAAGCAGGTTGCTTTATAGCAAGTGTGAGGTTGTATTCAAGGAGCATATTCACTCCTGCGGTCAATCCTTATGTTGAAAATGCTTCCCTGAGGCAAGGCCCACTGAAGGACCTTTCAAAAAGACAGTACGCAAGTACACAAATAGGGAAGCTTTCCAGTGCTGCTGTGTTTTCTGATTGTTCTCTAAAGAAGATGGAGGCCTCGCTATTTCTGTAACACTTCACAGAAATATTTATTTGGCTTTAGTGTCCATTCCTGAATAAAAGTTTTGTGTGTTTTTGTGTAGGTTTCTTGGGCTTTTTTTTTTAACTGCTAGTGTTTTCTGATGTCTACAAATATTGGAGTGTTATCTGTAGCTAGACTGTGCTACCTCATGAAATCTTGGTTTCACTACTGAAGCAATAAATGTCTCCTGTTGTCCTTTTCATTTAATGTAGTGATAGATGCAAGTTTTTCACCTATTTGCTTTGAAATGTATTTATTTTTAATTAAACCTTCTTGGTGCTGTTACCTAATTACCTAGGATCAAGGCAGGACCGCAGTAGAAAACTGGGAATGTGAAACAAATGCTGACCAAGATGCTTGCTTTTATCTTTGCATTTTATTTCTTTGTATCATCAGATGCCATTCCAAGCATTTTTAGATCATGTGCTAATTATATTGAATAGATCAGGAATTACTATTAATTTTGACCATAGTGGCAAACTAATTTTTCCTAGTTTAACTCTTATCTTCTACTGTGCAATTATTGGGCAATGAAGTACCTATTCTAACAGAAAAGGCTTTCATCCACAGCAGTTCTAGATTGTCTGCTGTTAAAGCTCTCTCAGCAGCAGCTTCAGTCTCATAGATTTTGTATATTAAAACCCAGGCTAGCTTGGTCAGATAATTAGCCAGATGAAATTTTCTGGCATGTTTGATGCTATGTATGCTGATGTATGTTGACTGAAGTCTTTCTAAAGCTTACTAACCTATTGTTCTCAGGTAAGCCTGTGGCATCATCTGCAAAAATATAGTCTCTCTTTTTCATAGAATATACTTAAAGTAATTAAGATCTGACAAATGCTGTTAGTCCTTTAAAACAGGAATCAGAATGTTGCAATATTTCTGTGTCAACATGACAAACAGTATGGTCAAATGCAATCTCCACATCTCACAGATGTGCAACTTCAGAAAGATGAAGAAGTGTAACAATTTTTCACAAGAAATTACTGCAGTATTAAGAAAAAAAGTTTCTTGTATGCATTTTGTTGTAATGTGACTGTTTCAGTATAATTAAATCACTGGAGATTTGTTTCAAAATCATGTTTCAAGACTGAAAGGAGGGAAGTGGCTGTGAACTTCTAGGCAACATAAACATTGGACCTAAAGTTACTGTACTGTGTGTAGTCTAAAATAAACTATTTACAAGGTCTATTAATCTGTTTAGCAAAAAGATGTAGGAGATTGGGACCTTCAACCCTCCGGTAGTCACACAATGCATCTAAATGTTATGGATTGTTATAGAAGCTTTTCTGTTGACAGTTTCTTGAAGTTTTATAATTAGCTTTAAAAATAAAAAAAATAACTAATCCCTTGACTTTAGTTGACAGGCTCAGTTTTAGAAGATGCCTGGAAAGAAAAAGGAAAGAATGATATGGAGGAAATGATTCAGAGAATTGAAAATGTTGTGTTAGATGCAAACTGTAGCAGGTGAGAAGATAAATTTGTTATATTAAACAGAACACCTTAAAAATCTTCAAGAATAATGAATGTGTCTTAGAATCACAGAATGGTTTGGGTTGGAAGGACCTTAAAGATCATCTAGTTCCAACCCCCCTGCCATGGGCAGGGACACCTCCCACTAGACCAGGTTGCTCAA
This sequence comes from Aegotheles bennettii, assembly GCA_013398125.1. Classification (NCBI taxonomy): domain Eukaryota; kingdom Metazoa; phylum Chordata; class Aves; order Caprimulgiformes; family Aegothelidae; genus Aegotheles; species Aegotheles bennettii. The sequence continues at coordinate 2,881 of VZRW01004719.1, read as the reverse complement.
AGCCCCATCCAACCTGGCCTTGAAACAAGGCATTGTCCAAAACAATACCTTAAAAGCTTTCATTTATGAAGAGTAAGGTGATATTTGGGTCACTTCCCATGTAAAAAAGTGATTTTCAATTGTGTGTGTGTGTGTGTTTCATTTTTGGTTTTGTTTTTTATGTTTTACTAGAGATGTATGTTCCACTTAATAAGTTGGTGGTGGTTTTGGGGTTGTGTGAGGGGGTTTTTTGTTGTTTGGTTTTGTTGTTTGTTTGTTGTTTTTTTTTAAAAAAGCCTTTAGGTGTTGAAATCTCTCTTAAGTGCTTTAGGCTCTGAAAGCATGTATAAATACAATAGTGGCGATATCTTATAGTTTATACTTTTAAATCTGAATTTAACAGCATTAATTATAGTATACAAATCACTATAAATGTAAGGGCAAAATTGAATATGCCCCCCCCTCCTCTGGAGAACATACCTTTTTGGCGGGTTTTTACTACGGGCTGGAAAAGAATGAGTGGTTGGTTAATGTAAACTGTGCTTCTCAGTTTGCAATCAACCGCATGTGTGAGGTTATCTTATTCTGCTGTGTTTCATTCTCAGCTTCTTACAAACTTACTAAAAAACTATACAGTGTTCAGACATTGTGACCTGATTTCTTTCCATATGGAGGGAGGACAGCAGGTAGCTGGTAGCATCTGTTGGTTGTAACTTAGCTGCCTCCTAGGAAAGATGAGGAAAATTTTGCTTCAGGAAAATAGCACAAGCCCAAGGCTTCAAAGGCACAGAAGCATGAGCTTCTTTTAATAGATGAAACAACTGAAGTTTGGTTTTTTTCTTTTATTATTTTTTTTCCTTAATGAGACTCACTGAACTTTTCTCCATGGACTTGCTTGAAAGAACAAATCAATTTCTCTTATTTTAGGGATTAAATGGGTGGTGACATCTAATGTATTGGAGACATTACTTTTCACTATTGACTACAGAATTTCAATGTGATTGAGAGCTAAAGTTAGGAGCATAAATTAGATGATTACAATACAATTTGAAGATCACTCCCTGTTTTCCCCAGTACTATCCTTTTATAAGAAAAGGATTTGTTCCTCAACTTGTGCTGCAGGTTTGGTATCATGAGCAATTTCTATTTCATATGGACTCCTTACTTGACCACAGAGGAAGTGAGAGAGTGTGTGTCTCATAATTGAGATAGACACATAAAGCATCTAGACTTGAAAGGGGGAAAAAAAAACCCCAACAACTAACTCAAAATTATGTGCAGACTGGACCAAATTTTGTCCTTTTTTGAGCATTTTTTTGAGATTTAGCTATCTAGTATATGCAAGATATAGCCCAATTATTGCTTAGCACAAAACATGCTAATCTTTGTGGTGCTTCTGTTTATTTCAGAGATGTGAAACATATGCTTCTGAAACTAGTAGAACTACGGTCAAGTAACTGGGGTAGAGTTCGTGGAATTTCTCAACATACAGAAGCTACCCCTGAAAATGACCCAAACTATTTTATGGTAAGAATGTACTGACACTTCATTCCTTAATTTAATGTGAATTTAACTTGATTCATAGACAGATTGCTGAAAGCTACAAACAGCTGTCTCTCTGCACGCATATAACCTACTATATAATTTTATTCTTAGAATGAACCAACATTTTACACTTCTGATGGTGTTCCTTTCACTGCAGCAGATCCAGGTATGTCACAAGCTTAGTAGACCTGTCTTCTCAGTCTTTAAAAAGTTGTAATTAAGTTTATGTCCTGTTGAAGTACATAAAAAGTTGTTCTTAAAATATCAAACTCATACAACTTAAAATTATGTCTGAATTCCTGGCTTTGTGTAACACATGCCTTATTCTGTATTAAAAGGAGATAAATGCTCAGCCTGAAGAAGAGAAGGCTCCGGGGAGACAGCTTTTCAGTACCTCAAGGGGGCCTACAGGAAAGCTGCAGAAGGACTTTTGACAGGGGCATGAAGTGATAGGACAAGGGGAAATGGTTTCAAACTAAAGGAAGGTAGATTTAGACTGGATATTAAGAAGAAATTCTTTACTGTGCAGGTGGCAAGACACTGGAACAGGTTACCCAGAGAAGTTGTGGCTGCCCCCTCCCTGGCAGTGTTCAAGGCCAGGTTGGATGGGGTTTGGAGCAACCTGGTCTGGTGGGAGGTGTCCCTGCCTATGTTGCAGGGGGGTTGGAACTGGATGATCTTCAGGGTCCCTTCCAACCCAAACCATTCTATGATTCTACGAAATGGAGAATATGTGTTTGAGTTCATATAGTTCAGAAGAATTTGTGCCATAGTCCTCAGCACTTGATCTCTCCAGGAAGCCAGGAATATTTAAGCCTTCTTTTGTTTGTCCATTGTTAGTAGAATCATAGAATCATAGGATTTCTTCCTTGGTTTCTTTGTTTTCTATATTTTGAGGGCAACGTGGCATGACATTATTTGAGGTAAAGACACCTGTGATTACCTTTACAGTTCTCTGGGAAGATAGGTATCATTCTTTGAGGTTGATTGATGTTCTGAGAAAACACTGTAGCAGGAGTGTTTTCTATAATATGCTTAATGCTGTTTATGGTTTCATTAAATAGGCTACTTTCAAACTGTATAGATGTATGTTAATTCAGAGGACTAGTCATATATATTACTTGGTCTCATTTTTTCTATACCAGATTACCAAGAAAAATACCAAGAACTGCTTGAAAGAGAGGATTTGTTTCCAGATTATGAAGAAAATGAAACAGATTTATCAGGACCTGGAGATCAGTATGTTTTCTTTTTGATTTATAGTTGTTGGGTTTTTTTAACACTATTTATTTGTACTGCAGACTTAGGAATCCACTCTTGAGAAAAATGAAACTAAATAATATAGAATCATAGAATC
>VZRW01004718.1:252877-291744 GCA_013398125.1 Aegotheles bennettii | reverse complement strand
GGGGGGAGGTGTGTGGCGGTCCCTCCGTGACCGGACCACCTTAAGGGTGGCGGCGGCGGGGCCGCCCGGGGGCCGCCGTCCGCCCGGGACGGGGCGTTTGTTTGTTAATTGCTTGGCGCTGGTGCGGGGCTCCCGCTGGGGCTGTAATGAGTGCAATCGCGGGAACACGCCGGGACCGGCCCCTGGCGGCGCGAAGTTGTGCGGGGCGGCGGGTTTCGCACCGGGGGGGGAGGAAACGGAACAACAAAGCATCGCCCAGGCTGCTGGCGGAGCCGCCCCCTCCCCTCCTCTGCCCCGCCGCGGGCAGTAGCGGAGCCGCGGGCGGGTTCGCTGGGCGGGCACGGAGGTCGCTGCCAGAGCCCTCGGCCCCAGCGCTGCGCGGAGGGAAGGGGCTGCGCTCAGGCGGGACCGGGGTGCTCGGAGGTCGTGGCCGAGCTCCCCCGCGTGTCCCGTGCCGGGCTGTGGCAGGACCCCGCTGCTCCACACGCGGGATTGGCTGCGGGCAGGACCAGAACCTCTCCAGAAGCAGCACATGGGTGTTGTAGGGCTCAGTGAGTGCCCAGCAGTGCTGGGAGATGGAGCGATGCCCAGGGAAGGGAACGGAGCGGGGGATTTGGCACCCGTGTGAGATCCCCGGGACGGACGGAGGCTTAAAAAGTCTCTTCCCAGCCCGGGGGGTGCTGCTCCACTCCAAGGAGTGACCCTGGTGCTGCTGGCTGCTCGAAGGGCACCTGATTTAAAAACCTCCCCAGGAGTGAGAGCGAGTGATCCTGGTCAGGGGGTCTGGGCCGGTGGGAATTGCCGCTGTCAGGATTCCTCTCGCCTGTTACAAAGTACCTTTTCACGCTGAACTTACACCCTGCACTACAGAGACAGCAGATGTGAGGTGATGGCTTCCAAGAGCAGCACAGATGCTGTAAAATTTCCATTGCGATATTTCAGCAAGGAAGCTCAGGAGACACGCTGAACGCCACAGTTTAGAATTACACTGTAACTCCTGGAAGTAAGGGAATGCTAAGTTTCCCAACAGTACACTTGGCTTCGCTTTTACTGTCGTTCAGGCTCTCTTGTTTTCGTGCAGCATGAAAAGAGATGCAGCACAAAGATACTGTGTGTCTTGGAGCTGTTCTGTAATGACAGAGTTGGTAATATGGAACTTTATGGCGATTTAGTAATGACTGCGTACCCAAATTCCCTAGTAAGACCATGATAATTTTTTAAATTGTCTTTCAGGTATGTAAAACAGCACAGCTGTGGGGAGGCTGCTTTGCTTTATGTGCCTGAAAAGCAGCCTGGATAGCTCAAGGCTGTGGAATCACAGCCCGTTGTGTGTTCCTCCATACACTGAGACTTTCCTGAAGTCAGTGGAAGTACTGAGATGAAGGAATCAAGGGTTAAGTCTTTAAAATGGTTTGTGTGTTTATTCTGGAAAATACAGCAGCTGCTTTTTCTGAAAAGCTGAGCTTTGCTCTAGCAATACAGATGATTTCAGAGCACTTTTTGCAGGGATTTCAAAACAGATGTCCAGTCATCAAATCACACAGAAATACAAAGCGAGCAAGAATGTTAGTGATACTACAACCTGCTGCAAACCTATAGATCTGACAATAAGTTGCACTTGTACAAGTCTTTGTTACCACAGATATTCATGCCTCTTTTACTCAAACATTTAGGTTCGTCACTGGCCCCTCTAACATAAGCTTAATTTTTGTGTGCATCTAGGGCTCTGCATTTAGGATTATATGGATCACACCGAGCCAGGTAATGGTAACTACAGGGTGTTTTAGTTCGAGATTAGTAAACTGATTTGTTTGTTTGTTTGGATTTTGTTTTACTGGAAAGAAAAACAACACAGAAAATCTAGGATTTAAAATCGTATTTTGTTTATTTAAAAATACAGATGTTTACTTTGTAAAATTGAAAACTTGCTTTTTAATTCCTACCTCATGTTCTCCAGTAAATTTTAGCATGGCATTGTCTGCATTGGGTAGGTCAATGAATGGTACTTTTATAAAAATGTTTGTAAAGAAGAACTCAGCCCATGGAAATTGTTCAAATAATCTTGTTAGAATGAAGCCTTGACTGAAGGCAGTAATTTCATGGATTAAACCCAGAAGGGGCTGTCTAGGCTGATCTCCTTCCTATCGCAGGCCACAGAGCTTTATCCAGAGACTGTCTACACAAACAGTGGTTAGCTGCAAGACATAGGGGATTTTGCATGGCAAGTACATTGAACAAAACCATGAAGCTAGAAACTGTGGAATTTTTTGAGGACAAGGCGAATGGGAGCAGGAAGAAAGAGTATTTTTACAGGGAAGTTAGTAGACCATGTAAGGTGGAGTTGTGACATCTTACTCTGTTCAACTTTTCCCTAAAAAGTACTGATTAAAAGTAAGAAAAACTGTCTTTTCCAATCCATCCTTTTCTCTTGCATGCCACATGTAGTCCAGAGCTGAGCAACACGATGAGCAGTCCAAGTGTGAGAAGGGACACATGGATTTGTACTTCTGCAAGTCTGCAAAGCAGAAATTATGAGTGAAAATCCAGCATTGTGAAACCTGTAAAGAAATAGGGATGGGAGAGTACAGAGTGCACACATATCTTGTGTTTCACAAAAATACTAAATGGCATTGACACATCTCCTGAGGCAGCTGGTGTTTTATTGTGATTCGTGAGAACTTTTTGTAGACAGAACTACCATGTTCTCCTTACATCTTTTCAGGGATGTTGGATCTGGTTGTAGATGGGCAGAGTACTGTGGTGTTACTGTTGGTCAGTGAGATGTGAGAGAGCCTTTAGGCAAAAAGAAAGCAGGCTGAATGCAACCTGCTGCAGTAGCTGCTTCTGGAATGCTGTGAGGAGGTGGCAGAGAAGGAGGAGAAACTGCTGGAGGAGTACTTTGCTGTCCCTTTACCATAAAGGAGGATGACAAAGTGATTGATCAGTGATGTGTGTTCTGAGGACTGTTCCAACGGTGAAGCTGCAGGTTCTGGCCCTGAATGTGGCTGGAGGATTTTCTGCTAAATATAGGAGCAGATCATGATCAGACTTCTTCCTGAGGTTGCTTTGGATGTCTAGGCTTCGCTAGAGAAGCAGCATGAGCTGAGCGTAGGAAGTCAGTGGGAACAGCAGTTTAGCATGAGGGCAACATGAGATTGATGTGTGTTGAAGGGTTTGCCTTTATTCTCCCACACCATGCAGTACATGATGGGGCTGCAATGTGTTGGCTCACTCAGTATAATAGTATATTGCCTTGTTTCTCATTAGTGACAATGCAGGAGGAAGAAATGCAAAAAAAACAGGTTTGTAATGATTGTGAAAGAAAATAAGTGTTCTTGAGGGGAATATTTTTAATTTTCCTTAATATTATTTTTTAATTTTTGCCCATTATTTAGCAAGCTTTATTTATAATCTGTGCTACAGACTGTGATATCACATGGTGTGGCGTTTCACACATGATAAATACTGTGACCTTTGAAGACAACTTGTCCTGAGTTAAACACTCCATTGACTCATTGTCACAGTATTTGGAGAACAGTAAAATTACCATGCAGTTAAATCTCTAACCATATTCAGTATGTATGGACACAGTGAGTAGTACTGTCTTCCTCTGATTGCCCAGGTAACCAGTAATTTGCTTTCTGGCAACTGCTAGAATTTTAGTATGTAAATGCACTCTTGAGTCTCTGGAAGGTTATGTGGATCCAGGATGGCAAAGAGAGGTTTGGTCTCTGGGGGTAATACGAGAGTATACACATGCACCACTCTCCTAAAAGCCAAGAGCTTGTCCACACCTCTAGCACACCAGTGACTTCTGCAGTCGTATTTGTGATTCTTTCTCCATGCTCCATCAAAATGTCTTTAGTGCTGGTGTGTGCTCAAATGGCACATGTACCATCGTTACCCCAGCACGTGTTGGGAAGGCCATGTGGTCACTTTTCTGTTTTGGAGACTTCTGTTTTAACAACTTGGGTACAAACCCCTGCAGAGCTGCTGGTCAATACCCACTTGCTACAGCATTGCCACCTGGCTTTCCTGATGGAACCTTGGCCATCTGGGGTGGGCAGCTTCCAAATAAAAATTATAGCCTGGCCTTAAGATGGTACGGCATGCATGTGTCTGGTCTTTGATGTCAGATCTACTGGAGGGATTGAGGGGGCTCTGTATGTTAACCTGGCCCGCTTCACTTTGTGGTGTCTGTGTTTGGGTTAGGTGATAGTGCACAGGGAAATAGCAGAAGTAACTTTTACCAGTTCTGAGTATTGATGCTGACAGGGTATAGGAAGAACCACAACAGAGAAGCTGGAGAGTGCAGGGTTCTCTCATATACTGTCCATCACTCGGAGTGGCTCAGTTGCCACACTACAAGGAGCCATGGGACTCCTGGAAAGAAATCTAGCCCAGCCTGTGCGCAGCTCTTTACTGCCTGGTCCAGCCTGGGGGAGGTAGACATGAAAGAAATAGGTATGAGAGGCTTTGAGCTAAGGATGCCCCATCCACAGTAGGCTGGTCTGGGCTGTCTGAATTGATGCAGAGACAAGATTAGGCAGTGTGGTCCACTTTGACTTACTAACAGTTGCATAAACTATATGGAGACATTAACTCATGTGTGTGCCCTGTCACGAGCTGTAAATTAAATGAGAAATTAATGAGGTGATGCACTTATGAGTAAGAAGTGAACTGGAGAAAAAATGATGCTTTGTGTTGAAAGACGTGGATAAGGATAAAACGCAGATACAAGAAAGCAAAACGCTGTGTAACTGATTGGAAGAGGAATGTGTGTCGTTAAATCCTTGAACAATACAAAGTTGTTTGTAAATTCCAGCACTAATTTTTGCACTTCATAAATCAGTAATGGCATCATTTAAGGGAATAATGTTCTACATACACATTTGAAGTGGACATTTCTTAAGTTTCACTGTTCCCAATCCCAACTTTTGATGAAGGATGCACAGTAGTAATTTTAAAAATATTGAGTGATAAAAATCACAGTGATAAATTCTTACTGAAATTACTCATTGCCCTGGAGTTAAAATGGAAATAACAAACATATCTTTCATTACTCATTTTGAATATTTCTTCTTTGTATTTCACTTACTCTAAACAAATTCTTTATCTCTAGGTTAGATCCTGACTAATCCTTCACTGTGCTAATTTTGCTGGGACAACACATAAGTGGCTGGTGATTCCAAATATGAATAAGGACAGCAGGCCTGGGCTTGTGCTAATTTTGATGAATAAATTGGCCTCGAGAATGACAAATCGTGTTAGCACTTTTCACTTTATAACATTACACAGTCAAAGATGTTAACTCTGTGCAGGGAATCAGCATTAGGCAGTGTTTGGAACTGCTTATAGGGAACTCTTGGGTGCTTAGGCTCAGCAGAAAATTGCTTTTAAAAACCTTTATTTTCACTTTAGTAAAAGAATAGTGTGAGTGAGAAGCGAAGGGTTGAGAGGAATGTCACTGTAATAGCAAAATGTTCTTCCTTTTGTTCTACTCAGTGAGTTTTTAACAAGGATATTCCTTTCCAATTAATTTGAATTTTTTTTGACTCTTAGTTGGTGTTAATGGTGGCAGTAATCAGCCTTCGTGTGTCTGGTGGGGGAAAAGAAAATAGTACCCCGCTGGTACAAGATTTTTGCAGTTGTCTTTTGTGGGCTCACAATGGTGTTACAAAAGATGCAGTCTTGATTGATTTCTTGTCTTTTATTTATATTATTTATACATTTATTTTGCCTTTGGGGTGGGAGGACACGACTGTATGACAGGAAACAGTCACAAGGGAAGAGATGGATGTTAGAAATCAGTTCTAGCATTGTCCCTGGTAGCATTAGTTGTGTGCTTCTCTGGCTCAGTCCCGTCAGGGCCTGTTTGTGGATAAGAGGCTTTCAATTCTTCCAGTGGATTGTGGGGTTCCAAGATAAAGGGTGATAGCAGCCATAATGGGATAGCTGCTAGTCTCACTTTTTATTGTATTAGCCTTATCAAATGTATTCCTCCTCGTTAATTCACTGAATTAGAGAGCCCTGAAGGGGAATAATAAATGGAATATCTTGTTTACTTGCCGCTTTGCCAAATTTGCTATACAGATATGGGGTTTTTTTGTATTACAGATTTCTTAACTAGGAAGTGTAGCCATTGTTTGAATCTTACCTTCATCCTTTGCTTTGGTGTGTTAGGCTGGTTGGTCTTCTGTAACTTAGGGCTCATACACTAAGTTATCCCATCTAACGAGCCCTTGTTGGTTTTGTTTCTTTTAGCTCCTTAGCTTTTGAACAGTCCTGCTAACAGGGCTGCTCTGAAACATTTGAAACATTTTACTGCTGTTTAAGGCTTTTCTGATTTGTGTATGGGTGGATCCAGATGCTAGGTTTGAATCTGCAAGTTAATGAATAAGACCTTGCTTGACCCAAGAAATTTTCTGCATTAAATTTTGATAAAAAATACAAAGCTATCTTTCATTTTTGTCTTATTTTTCTAGGAGAAAACTACGTGCTTTGACAGAATTCAGAAGAGTGGAAGGCTTTGTCTGAAAACTAAAACTTTGTGATTTGAAAAATGTTACTGTAGTCCTCCTCTGACATTATCGTCTGGATGCCTGCTGGTCCTGTTCCGCAAGGCTGAGGCTGCCTACCACCTTCAACAGTGTGCCATGATCTTTTTCCTCTTTGAAGGGAGTGCTGGAAGTAGGGAGTCCCTCAAAGTGATCTATTATCGAAGTTGTCATTTAAATGGTAAGTCTAGTTGATAGAGGAGATCTGCCACATAAAGCAGGTTAGCCACAGGTTTAATGAGATGCTACACTAGCATTTCTTAATAACATTTTTTGTTTTCAATCAAAATATTTTGGTTTGTAAGTTTGGCTTTTTGGTAAGAAAAGCATATTTGCAGAAGCACATATTTAGACATGCCAAAAAAAAAAATATTAAAAAAATCCAACCAAAAAGTGTTTAGCTGAAAACGTCATTTCCCATCAAAAGTAGATGCAGTGGAAAATTTTCAAGCAGCCCTATATTTAACCTCCCTGGATCAAAATTCAGTTGTTGGACTGAGGGAGGCTCACAGAGGTTTTTTGCTGCTTTTGTTAGGGTGTCTGTTTTTTCACTCATGACATCTGCCTGCTTTCCTAGCTATATTCAACCTTGTTGTAATTCTTGGTATTGCAGCGTTTTACTGTGCTCAGAATGTTAGTTCCCACTGGACTCAGCTTGCTGGGATATGGGCGAACTCAAAGTTGCTTTCAAGGGGTGTGTCAGTCTTACTTTTTTATTTTGTCTAGATTTTAATAAGCAGATGTGAGTAGCTGTATGCACTGAGCACTGAACATGTGCAAAACGTATTGTTGCTGTGATACAGTTCTTAGTTCTTTGCTTTGGGATGTTGTGGATGCAAGCTGTATGGGAGCTTAAGGAGTAATGGGCTAAGTCCTTGAGAGGGAAGACTCATTGGACAAGCTAAACAGATAAATCACATCAGTCTTGGGAATTCCTGAGTGGAATATGGTTGATGGCGGGGGAGGAGTTATTCTGGGAAAATAGTGTATTTGATTTCTTTGCTCATTCTCTTTTCTCTTGGCTCTGACTTGTGGCTGCTTTTGGAAGCAGGATGCTGAGCTAAATGAACCTTTGGTCTGAATTGGCATAGCTGTCCTTGGGTAAGGAGTAGTTTGATAAATGAGTGAATGTGGGCTTTGGCAATCTGGAATTCAGCAAAATTTATCAGAAATTAAACTCCTTCCTTCAGGAAAAGCGTAAGCCAATCACAAAAGATATGAGCAGCATGGGGATAATTTAATTGGAATATGCTGTGATTCTGGCATCTCAGGCTTTCTCTTGATTTATTTTTCTTTTTTTGTGCTTTTGCTGCCTCCATTTCTTTTTCATTTCTTGTTGTAGCAGTAAGAATTTCCTAGAGCTGTGTCTTAAATACAACCGTGAGCCTTTTTGGGTGTTCTTCCAAAGTTGGTGGGTCGGACATTAGTGTAAGACTCCTGCAGAGTTTGCTGGACTTTGTGTTAAGACAAGAAGAGAAAACAAAGTGATTATTGAAATTCAGGGAGGTAAACTGTTAATATGATCTACATTAGTTTTAGTATGTGTTATGTTCTGTCATTAGTTCAGTGTTAGAATGCAGTTTGTAGCCAGAATCTATCAGTAACTGGCAACGTGGTGTGTCTTAAGCAAAAGTTGATTGTTATTCTTTATTGCTAGTTTTGCATTTTAGCACTCTGACAGAAATAACTTTCCAGATATTTTTAACTTTGTTTTCATGGCAATTTCATTTAGATAACTTCATGACTACTAGGCAATACTATGCTTTTTTAGTCTTCACAGACATTAATAATCAAATCTGTAAATGAGCATATACTTAGTTCTGTAAGACAGCAACTATTTTTTTCTATATTTTTAATAAACTCTTCAGAAGTTTTACGATTGCCTGAAAGCAGATCTATCTAGTTATGCTCCTGTGTACTGAAGTTTACTTGGTAGTTAGGTTGACCAAAATAGATGGGGTCTCTTTTATTTCTTTTTCTGACAGGGTATATGTACATTTTTCCTTCAAATTTCTGTCTGCAGAATTTGACTGTAGTACATTGTCAGTTGATGACCAGTAATTTCCCTCATCCTTGTTGTTATTTTAGAATTATTTTTAATACACATTTACAAGAAAAGGTAATAGCCAGACAACGCTTGAAAGGAAGAAATAGTTTTGAGTAGTGTTGAGAAAGAGATTCATCATTCTGGTACCAAAATTGTGGCAGGAAAGAGGATGGAGAAAGGAAAGTGCAATATTGAAGTGCAAGAGTGAGCTCCTACGGTACCATTTTCCAGCTGTTCATGTATGAAATCCAAATACTTTTTGAAGCAAGTGCTACACAGTCAGTTAGCTTCACTTCAAGTGATCATTATGTAAGGAAGAAATCTTAGCACATTAGAATTCATTAGTTAGAAAAGGTAGCAAAAAAAAGTCCACATTTTCCTAAAATGCAGTGAATATATGTAAATTCTTTAAAGATGAACTTAGAAAATTTTTGAAGCTAAATGAGAGATTGTAATCCTATCTCTAAAGCGTGTCACATCATTTGTATGCCTTAATCTGAATCTTAATGATGGTGTCAAGTGAGAAGCAAGTAGAGTTCCCAAATCTGTCCACTCTTTTGAAGCTGGAAGAATTGTGGAAAGTAATTGGTTGTGAAATAAACATGTGTTCTTAAGTAACTGGACTGAGACTATTACATTTCTTTCATTTAAGTAGTAGGTAGTAACTACTTAAGCTTCAAGGAAAAGAGAAGATTGCATCCTGCAAAACTTTCTCATGCAAAATAGTCTGTCCTCATGTCAGTGATCCTGGTCACTTTAAAGTGTCTGCTTGCTTGAGAAAAGCTTTGTCAAATCATGTCTTTAAATGGGAGAGGAGATTAGGAAACAACAAAATCCAACTTGCAGTGAGATTTAACTTTTGGGTGTATGGGGCAGACAATGGACAATGAATATCACCATCTTTTCTATGTTCATACCATCAAAATTATTTTTCTTACAGGTAACCCTTTATTGGCAGACAATTTGTGAAAGAGGCAGTGAAGGAAAATGCTATGGTAAAATACATATAGAGAATCACATGCCAAAACCCAGGGAGTTAAGGGATGTATCTTCTACAGGTTTAGGAAATGTTGCGGGTAAATTGAAAAAGTGTTTCTGTGCTTAAAAAGCCTAATTGCCATTGTGTGTATCAGTCTCTTGTCTCTTTTATACAGCTGCTTGTGCTATCTCACTGGTGTTTTGGAAACAAACAGTATTTTTACAAGGGTCACTTATTTGGATTGGGATATAAGAAATAGTTGCTAGTTTTTTGGGTAGTAAAGCTGAACATCATAATTTGCACTTTTAAATAAGCTGCTTCATTCTGTAGGTGAAACAATAACTTCAGTGTGCTTGGTTTTGTAATTAACAAGTGTATAGTTGATCAAAAATGTCTTCTCTAGTACGATGTATGGAGATTAGGTTAGACTGTGTTACAGAATAATGTGATAATAATGATTTCCTTAAGAGAGTACACAGGCAGCGCCTGAGTTTCAGCTGACGTTTATTGACACACAGCATCAGTTGGGAGTCCCATCAAACTTCCTATTCTTTTCTGTTTACCACCCCCTGCTTTTATTTACAGTCAGCAGACCTGTTAATTAGCCTCAGGTAGAGCCAGTTCTTCTAAGAAGATCTCTTGTCTTCCTGGTGATGGCCCCATGAGGTGACCATGTACATGCAGTCTGTGAATGAATTAATCTTTTAACTCATTAATTTCAGTACCTGATTCTGAAATGCTTAACTGCTGGCTTGGTTTCCTACTCAGCAATTTGTATCTGGAGAATTGTGGGGCTAGAAACCCATTGACTTTAATGTCACGAACACATCCCAGTGAGCATTCAGCATCTTGTGGTTACCGCACTGGAAGTCATATTTTCTTGTAGTTTTTTGATTTGCTGTGATTGGACCAGAATGCAGATAGCTTGTTGGTGACTTCCAGGTAAATGCTGTGTATCACTGAGGTTATTTACTGAGTTTTCATTGCACTTTTGCAGAAAAAATTACTCCTTCACTTCCTCAGCTGTCTCTGGCACACAGTATATGAATGCAACATTTTGCAAAAATTCTGATGTTTTGGTGCAGTGCCTGGATCTCACAAGGGGGTATTCTGTAGGGAAGCATACTATCTGAGAGAGCCTCACCAACCTCAGTTAGACCTTGTGATGGTACAGAGCTGTTCATAGCCACCATCTGAGTGCTAGAGGTGGTGACTGTAGTGCACTTCTCTCACAGCGTGGCTTTTATGTAAAAAAATATAAAAGTTGCAGTTACATTTGCAGGAAGAATTCAGGAGCATGACTCGGAGATCTCCTGCCCAACACTACAAGGTATGCTAGAAGTGCTCTGAGAGGTGTGAGCTGATCTGTTCATCTCACTGGGTTGTTAGAAATCTTGTCATTTCCGTGTTAATGGTTGTGTTTGTTTCACCTGAAACCTAAGAAAAGAAAGATGGGGCCACTTATCTGCACAGTCAACTGTAGGTAATTTCTTAAAGTGATGGCCAAATTCCTCACTCTTTCCAGAATGCCACTTACTCCTTCTCCACGCTCCAGCTGAGGAGTGGCCAAACTCCTAAGCATAGGTTACCTAAGCATAGGTTACAGATGCCCTTGAAATCCTGCCCAGAGCAAGTGCAAGTATGAAAAGCCATAAAGTACACACTGTGTCAGTGTGAGCATTTTCATAATTTAGTGAGAGCTTTGCTGATAAAAAAATCACTACTTCAGTTTAAAAAACAATAATAATAATAATAACAATAGTAATAATAATAATGTAAACCCTCCCAAACCCCACCCAACCAATAGTGTAATCCCTGGAGTGCATCCAACATACCAGAAAAGTACCTCATAGTAGTGTGACTTTCTCTCTTCAGTGTGGAAGTGTTTGTGCTGGTGTAAAACATTTTATGCTGGCACAACTGCATCCTAATGTCTGATTTTTGTGGATAGGCAGACCCAGGTGAAGTAACTTAGTTTTAAAGGAATTAGAGACCTATTTCCTTTAAATCAAATTCCTGAGATGTCCAGATGTCCAGGATGCTGTGAAAAGAGGTCACAAAAATCAAAACGGAGAAGGTGAATATTTGCTATGGATGGTTAATGGCTTTGGAGCGTTAGTGGTGACACAGTATTGTGAGGAAAAATCAATGAAAAAGTATCAGTGAAATTTTCTGCCATCTTTAATTATAAGAAGCCAATGCTGACTGATCCATTAATGTTTCATGGGGAAAGTCGACACTGAGGGGAAAAGGTGGGCAATATTTCTTCAAAACGTGTTAACTGCTTCTATATATTTTGTGGTTGAAGGACAGAGAGATGAGAGATCCTGGAGATGTTTTATACAATTCAGTGGCTCTTCATCAGTATTTTATAGGTACTTTTTAAGCCATCTTTGTTAAGGAGAAGCTTCTTTACCGTTAGTATGCTGTCTTTTAAATCTCATCAAGGCAGCACCAGGATTTTTTTTGCACAGATTTCCTTTGGCATACAGCCTCAGTAAGTATGGAAAGTACAATTTAAATCTCTTTGTTTGTTTGGGTTTTTTTGTTTGTTTTTTTTTGCAGAGCAGTGCAGTGCCCAAATTTATTGAATTTCAACTTTTATTTTTTCTTCATGTCGAAAGACAGATATGCAAATTTTACTAACAATATGCATGGTTAAATTTAGCTGTAAATTCCAGTCGGGGATTTCTGCTTTGTTTATTGTCCAAGTCAATATGTCTGTGGATAAAACCTCCTGCTGTGCAGGAATACATTGTCAGCTACTTAGAAAAGTGGAAAGTTTAACTGTGAGAGTTTATTCTGGAAAAAGGTAAAGTAAAGCAAGCACTGGTTTTTGGTTTGCTGGGTTTTTTGTTTGTTTTTTTGTTTTCTTATTATGACTTCAGTTAACAGAAACACAGTGTATGTGGTTTGTTTTGACATTAATTGTTATCAGACAAATCACTTGATTTTTGTTTAACCTGGTCATCTCTGTAACTGAGGGGATCTTAAAGAAAGTAGATGTCATGAATAAATGATGCATTTCTTAAACTTTCAAGGTGTATTGTGACATAAATGACATAAAATTCAGGTATGAAGAAAAAAAGAGTATAAACACATGTAATACTGAGCATATCTTCATTAAGATATAGTTTGCCCTATTAGTATGAGGTTGCCTGAAAGATGTAAATTTCCTTTGTTGCTTTCTCATAAATTATTTTGATTTTTTGGTGTGTGGTAACAGTGAAATATCTTTACACAAGTTTTCTGAATGGAAGGATAAATTATTGCTGGGGAATATGTGTTATAAATGATACACAACCATGTTTTTGTGTTTATAACATAAAGCTCTCCAAGATTTTAATTACTGGGGTAGTTCCTGTTTCTTCAGTTTTTCTAAGTCATTTTATCTAGCTAGCTGTATAAAAAAACACTGCATGCAAAGAAGGCATTTCTCCTGCCTACCTAGAGTAAATGTAATACTGTAACAACCTCTATTCTTCCTTATGGTTCAATGCATATTTCTCCTTTCTAAGCGGGTTCAGCTGTAATATGAATAAAGTTTTAATGATAATTCTGCAGTAGATGATAGTAACTCGATTTACTCTAAGCCAATAAAATTTGTAAAAATTGTGTTATGGCTAATATTTGGGTTGCATGACTTTCATCAGATGTGTAGGCGTATTCTTTTTTTGTTTGCATCTCTGTAGGACTGATCCACGACCTGAGCTTGTAGGTTCTACAGTGATACAAATGGTACATGCTAATTGTGTGTGAAGAAAGGCTGGCAGCTTTACAGAGGAAATTTCTGAACCTGTAGGTAGGTTCAGGGTAAGCAATTTCCTGTAACTCCCCTTCCCCCATACTCTGCATTTCTACAATACAACTGCTCTTCTAATGTGTTTACTAAATGGTCCTACATGTAGGACATTGAATGTATTTATGGTAGAGTGGGAGTTTTTTTCTGAGTCACTGGTGCATCAAGAGCGAGTTCATAATATTCTTCTGGTTGCTTAATAGAGGGAGACCCGCACCAGAGAGGCATGCACACTGGTGCCTTATGGCAGCGATCCTTGAGCCCAGATCCTAAGAGATGTGGAGGAGGCTAATTTCCTGTAGAACTGAGTGGGAGTTTAAGTTCCTAAGTAGGATTTAGGAGCCTAAATACCTTGGAATTCTCGCCCCTTAATTCTCCACACATCCCTGCATTCTTCCATACACATTCCTTGTTGGATATTTACTGTTAATTGCCAATTTGGATACTTAATTATGCTTCTATTTTGGGATATGTTTCTTCCTAGTCTTATCCTGTATTTCTCTGGACTGTCTGTTCCTTTCCAGCTCTTTCCACTCCTACACTTTGTGTACCTGATAAAGGCCTTAATTTCCAGCGACTGGCTTCCCTCTTACACTGGCATCTATGAAACATAAGACCTTTGGTATTAATAGAGCTACCTGCCTTGTAAAGATGCTATAAAAAAAATCATTAAGGGTCAAAATTGTCAGGGATTTGACTGTTTTGTCCACTCAGTCTGTTTTTTGACCGATGCATGCCCAATATGCAAGTTTCATATTAGCCAAATTCTACTGTGTTTGACTGACAAAAAAGGTAGGGCTAGGGGTACATGCCATGGGTAGTTAAATAATGCAAAATGTTGTGTCAGTCTAATGCTTTTGTCACTGAAATGACTTTGCCTGTTGCTCTTCTGAAACTAGTAATAGTAAATCAGTCATTCCTCTGGCTGTGCATGGTGCGACTTCTCCGTTCTCTAGTTCACTGCACAGGTTATCTGTAACTGAAGTGCACAGTGGAACCCTAACACTTTCTTCCCATGCTAGACTTTGAACTTCCACAGTGCAATTTTCCTTAAAGTGTAGCAGAAGTGGAAAGGAATGAAAACAGATGTAAACAAGGACTCTAGTGTTAAAGAATGCACCATAAAATCTATGCAGTGCATCTTTTTTCATGTGATCATGAACCAAGTTTTCACCAGGAACAAAGTGGCTGTTGGCGAGGGATCCCTTGCCCAGCATCCTGGTAAATGAAAGTGACTGGAAAAAAGCGAATAACATATGGATGTTTGCTTCTGCTGCTGCCCAAATGACGAGCTAGCCAAGTGCCAGTAGCTGCGCTAGGGGGGATGAGGGAAAGAGAAATCTTCTAGGGCTAGGGAGAGTAGGGAAAGGGTGAATGAGTGGACCTGGGAGTCCTGATTTTTTCAACACAGTTGGTATTTTACCACACTCCTTTTTAAAAAGATTGATATAGTTCTACTAGGGGAAGGAGAATGCAGGGAGTGGTTTCCAGCCCCTGAGCGGGATGACAGCATTGTTTTATCTGTGATTTAAGTGCTTAAATATCACAGACTGCTTTTTGCTTGTGAAACTTGTTTTCTTTCTGTATATTCAATAAAGGCACATTAATTGATTGATTAAATAAATTAATGTGATTGACTGTTTCTTGTAGCTCAGAGATTCATGCTGCTTGGCTAATCGATGGCCATGAGTGTTGCATTTGTAAGTAGTTAGAAACACTAGTTTATTCATGCTGATTTTTATCACAGGACATCATTGCTTGTACTGATGAACACCCCAGGTGGACCATGGCCCTTACGCTTCACCTCAGTGAGGGGTGCTTTCAAAAGGCCTTATCTATTGCCACATCAGTGCAAGACCTAAATATAGGATCAGAGAGCAACTGGAGATGATAATATGGTAAGCTAGGGTAGGAACAGGTACAATGTTGGTGATCCTTGAGGCAACCTGGCCTGTGACAGTGTGGCTTTTTTCAGTCTTCTCTTCAGCTGTGGGGTTGTTGCCTAATGCTATATGCTAGGACTATGTATTTAATTATGAACTTTGTATCTAAAAGCTATCTATCTGCTCTCAAAAGAGTATTGTTAACTTTCTATTGATGCTGATTAAAATTAAAGAAGTTTGTATTTGGTCATCTTGTTTCATGATCAGATGCATCTGGAAACTCAATTTGTAGAATATCTTCTTAGAATCATTGAAATATTTCTGAATGCCAAATGCAATCAACTGAAATGCCCAGCAATTAGTAGGTTCAAAATTATTTTTAGTCTAATCCAAAACTCGCAGCACGTTTTTACAGAGAAGTATTGGTGTCTCCCATGCACTGGATATTTTGTGGCTTTAATGTATTGTAAATAAACATTTCTTTGGTGGGAATGCAGAATATAAGTGGCTTGTTGACTGATAAGATATTTTCACTTTCTCTATAAGTGTTAATACAGTACTGTATTAGTACTGTATTAATCGGTGCTCGTGAGAGATAATGGTGGTGAAAAACATGATCATGGGATTTGACCTCCTTGGAAGGAAGGGCTTTTCTGGGTCATGAAAGGCTACATATTCAGCTTGTGACTAGTGTAGAACCCTTTTCCTGTCATAACTGAAATACTGACACCTGGTTTGCATTTAAAAGTGTTATCAAGGAGACCTGTCAGGGAGGGATATAATTTTTTGCTGACATAGCTATGCCAGCAAAAACCCTAGTGCAGAAGCTGTGTAAGAAGTTCTTTTACCTGTACATTTTACTTCTCTTGAGGGATGGGTATAAGTTGCTTGGCAAGAGCAGTCGCCTTAGTATAATTTCTATATTAACCTTTCTAGTGTAAATCAACTGTAAGCCTCATCCTGTAGGGACTCATATGCAAGTTTATCACTGCACACAAAGATGATATATCATAGCCTATGCTTCTGTTGCTCTGAAGAACGACCTCTAGAGCAACTCCAAGAATAGTATGTGATCTCTGTCTCCTGTTCATCTTCTATCTACAGGCTTGTCTTACAGCTGCAAGTTCCATGCAAAATGCCTGTCAGTGCACAAATTTTCATGTTTGGCACGTGTCCTGTTGGTGGTTCTATTCTTGAAGATAGTTTTGGGGCCACACTTAGGAGACGGTATAGGTATAACCATTGTTTAACTGAACTAGTTGCAGGAACAAGGGAGGCTGGATGCAGATATAACAATGAAAAGGGAGGAAGGAAACTCCTTAGCAGTGAAGCTTGTGATGAGCAAGACACAAACTAAAGGATGAGAAGTACTAAAGTAGAAGCTTCCTTGTGTGAGTCAGTTCCAGAGAAAATAAGCATGTGAAAACACTTGATGGATCAGGATTGTCCTTTGCTGATTGTACATGCAGCACCATAAATCACAAGTAGTTCTGAAGAAATTGGTAGTGGAACAGGAGAGTAGAAATGGTGTGAGTGAACTCAGATTATGACTTGAAACCTTCCCTTGTCTCTTAAGATGCAGTTCCTGTATGCCTCTAATTAATTATCTTTCATTTAGATGTTCTACCTTAACTGCAGCTGATGTCCTAAAGAGTGTGCTCTTACTGTTTGTCTGCAGGAAGGACTCCCTTTTCTCTTATGCAGAGAGAGACCCTAACTAGAAATTACAGCTAGCCTCAAGTGTATGTGTATTTTGTATTTATTATTTCATAACATCAGAAATGAAGGCTGGACCAGATACCAGAATACATTATTTGCACTAGCAGAAATAACTTCAAATTACACTCTGCAGGAATCTCAGCTTGTTCCATGTCTTAGCCTGAAACAGGAATAGCTTGAATGAGCTACGTGACGTTTTATTTGAGACAAAGGTTTCCTTTTTCCTCAAAGGTTTCTTCAAGAGATGCGGAAAGCCCATTTTAAATAATACTGCCAGAGCCAAAGCTGCATGTGTAAGCTTTGTGGTCCTGCACTGATTAATCAGCCACGGTTAATAGAAATCAGTATTTTCACTTCAAGTCCTAGAGACTTACTTTGGAAATGCATGAGTTTGTAGGCTTGCAGTCTCCCTGACAGATGAATCTGGTCTTGAAGATGGTAAGTAGAGACATAACTATGGCACTGGATGCAATCATAATCATAAAAGGGAGATATTTTGAGATACAGAAATTGCAAATTCAATCCCTGCTGTTACCAGTCCAGCCACAGGGGGCATTTAACAAAAGATCCCCGAGTTAATGATTGCTGTTCTATGACAGGGATATTGGACTTATTATACACTGAACACAAAGGTCTCTGATCCATATTCGTGCCTAGTTCCCTGCTTGGGATTCAGCACCACATGGTGGTAACTGTCTGCTTCATGCAGGAAAGTGTTCTGCTGTGATATCAGTGAGTGATTGTATCAGAAGAACATCCATTTTCCATGAATTTAAACTATTACCACAGTTAGGTGCAATTATTGAGAATCCCTGTAGAGTTGTACAAAAAATGTTGTGTCTGTCCAAAGATGTTGATTCTGGAATGTAGCTGTGCCAGTCTATGACATTCTTAGTTTGGGGTCTCAGCGGCTGCTATAAATTGTACCCTGAAAAATGGTTACCAGGACTATAAAGTATAGCACTGCACTTCAAGCTCTATTTTAAGTACCAGTGGCTTTGTCAAACTCTACATGTAATTTAAATCAAATTTATATGGTGAGAATATGTTGAAGATGAACCAACGGAAGAAGACGACTTCATAACAAAGAATATCGACTTTGCATATTAACTTCATGAACTTAATGCTGTTTCTTGTGTATTGGAAAATTGGTCAAGTGAGAATAATAGCTTTTGAACTACTTACAGGCTAATAGGTAGTGATTGTAGTCACTAAGACTTTGAATAGCTGTGGCTGTTGATTACATAGATTAAACGTGAGTGCAGTTTTCAATATGGCTGATTTAAAAAAACCTCATTTTCTGTCCTTCCTTTTGACTTTCATGTCTAATGACACTGACTTCTAATGCATATTAAATTCCGGGAGTGGGAAATTAAATTCCTCTTCCTCTGTCTCCTAGTAGAGTCATGAGTGCAGAAGCATGCCATATACTTGTTTTAAATTCTTCAAGATTGAATCTGTATTAGTCAAATGCAAGATTGCATTAGTGGTAATTCCCATACAGTGGGGCATGCTCTGTTTGAACAGCTGATTGGTTATAGATGTTTGTAGTATTCATGGCACTAATTTTTCATGTACTCCATCCCTTAGTTTTTTTTCCCTCATATCGAACTGTCTGCCTGTCTTTTTGCATCCACTGTGATTTCTCACTGAATGCTGGTTCCCAAGTTCTTTCTCTATTCTCTTCTTTTTTTTTTCTTTTTTTTTTTTTTTTTCTCCAGGGCCTAATTATGAAACAGCTTCAAATAAATACAATTTTTTAACAAAAAACATTCTGCTTCCTGTGAACAATGGGCTGAATTTTTCTCTTTATTCTTGGGGAGTTCTTATTCAGTTGGAGTGCTTTGCAGTTGGCTAGGCCTGAGATTTCTGGGAGCTGTAATTGTGTCTCATTAATTCTTACAGTAATGTAGGGTAACTATACGGAGCATGCAATTAGTGGTCTGGTCAATGAATAGAGCAGTTAATCAGCAGACAAAGGATGGGGCTCAGGACCTATTAGGCTGAAAGGAAGTGTTACTATTGTCACAGGTAGTAGGAATGCATGCGGACATGCCTTAAAGTTGAAATGTTTAAGGGAACTGTGTATGTCTTTTTGCTAAACGTTTTCCTACCTATTCCACTGCTTGAGAGGGATTCATTTAAGGTTGCCTGTTAGAAGTCAGAGACCATATCGGAGGTTTCGACAGACTGCACAGACCGCTTAGTGCGTTCTCTCACCTTAACAGAGGCAGCCCTGGGGTTTATCAAAAATGAAAAGTGGCTAAAGAGATGTAAGGCATCCTTAGCTGTCCCTCCTTGTCAGAAAAAACGGTGGGTGAATGGAGGAGACCGATGAAGTTTAAATCAGCCATTGTGTAGATTGTGGCTCAGTCATACTCTGCATGTTTGTATTCATAATGAACCTTGTTCGTTCTGAATGGCTGTGCTTTCAGTGCATGTAAATGTATGCAAATACTCATAACAATTTAAAGATCGTAGCCCTTACGGTAACAAATAACATTTCCTAATTTTATGAAGCCCTGTTTTTTACTATATCCAGGGTTTACCATGCAGAATTTACTCCAACTCTAAACAGTGCTTTGGGTGTTTTTGTTAGCTCCAGATCAGAACTTCCAGATGTTTCTGCTTTTGAAAAAATATGAACTTCATGAATCCTGTGAAATGTTATGACATATGATGATTATAAAGAAAAAGGCTTTATCAATAAAACACTGCCCTTGAGTAACTCTTGTTTCTAGTAGACAGTGCTTCAAATAGAAAGTAATTTCTTCTCTTAAGAAAAACAGACACTTGGCATAAAAAAGCAGTAATTAAAATAACTTTTTTTGGGGAAAAAAGGGAATTGAACTTTCATAATTAACTTATATCCAGAGCCTAGTGTTTTTCTCAAAACTGGAAGTAATTTTTTACTGTCTTCTTTGTATTAACAGGTCTGTAGCTTTATCTTTTCTCATGGTATTCACATCAGCAGCAAGTAACATTAAAAGAATAAAGTCTCTCAGGCTTTATATTAAGGATTCAATTATTCTATATAATTAGCCCTGATTTGTTAAATATTTGAAACATTTTCTACTCTTAGGTATGGAACAGCATACTGGAGTGATCAGAACCACAAATGACTCGTACCTTTACTCAGAAAATTCTTCTTATCAAATAATAACGAAGATTAAGCCTAAGTCTTTCTCTCAGTCTTTTTCTGTTTGGATTTTATTCTCACAAGAAATATCAGTTTTGTCCACAATATCTCATGTATTTCTATTCCCTCGAAATACAAAGAGGCAATGGATTCTGGTACAAATTAGGTAGATTTCATGAAATATATGAGTTGTAACTTGTGCCTTGAATATAAAATATTTGAGTGAGGCGTAAGGTGTTTTGCTGATGCCATCATTGTCACGTGTCTGTTTTTTTCATTCTTGTGTGCCTGTCTTTGAAACACTTAGGGGCTATGGAGTCTTGGGAATAACAGTTTTTGTATGCCATACATAACAAATCTTTCCAAGGTCACATTTTCCTTTACTGTGTCTTCTTTTGAGGAAGCAGGGCAGACTTACCTGCAAAATGAGAAAATGGTACTACTTCCACACTCAGCCCTGGCTCTTACCTCATATGTCTGCTACATTTTCATTTAATTAGAAAGTGATTTCTCATCTGGTGCCAGACGGCATCAAAAAAGTTGCTGCTCCGTATCACTGATAAGCATTACAGGTTTAACAGAAATTACCTTTTTTTCCACCCAGCGAAGTTTTTCCTGTTGAAACACAGGTTCAGTCATGGGGGGGCTATTGCTCTGGAAGGGGCCTTAAAGAAGTCACTGAAATAATAGTTGGGGAGGTAGCAGATTAATTACGGTCTTCCATAAGAACACGATGCTACGATGGGAATGGGTGTTATGATAGAAATGATAAACACTACTTAATATGTAAAGGTTGATTAAAGGTCTTTAATCTTTTAAATTAACAGAATATCCATCTCTGTATCTCTTTTTATATACACACACATATTTTTACTTAGCAATAAGAACTAGTGTTACTCTGATGCAGTAAGGTAGCTGAAACAGCTCTGTTGCTGTTTTGAGAACTTCTCTTTTTCTCTTTGATAGTGCAGTGTGAATCTTACCTGGTGTACCTGACCTGTTGCACAAGTTGCAAATCTGCAAGAATCCCAGAGCAGAAACAGTTTATAGATGCTAACTAAAATGTAGTATCACTGTATTTTGAAGTGCTTTAACTTTAAATCCTTCTGCGTGTGTCCTGTTTCTTCTGGTACAAGACGGCGTTGGCTGTCATAACATAAACACATGGATGTGTCTCTCTGATTTAAGCTAGTTGTCTATGCTGCTTCATCTGTTGTCAGAGCAGAGAGAAGTATTGCTCTCTGGCCAGTTGTCACCCCCGGTTTTAAACTTTGTTCATGAGTATTTTTGTTCTTTAAGTGGCAGGTCTGACTTTGTTGAAGTTGCTGCTTAAGCTGATACTGTCACTGAATCATCCCCCATAATGAAAGACCTTAAATAAGTAATTAAGAAAATACTGTTTTTTAAAAGATGGCCGAAATTGAGTGAGGTGAATGCCTCCTTAGTGAAAATAATTCCATTATAACTATTTTATTTATACTTCTGTCCCGAAGACTCATCTTTGGGATCAGGCAGGAAGTAATTTTCTCAATTAGTTGAGGAATAAATTTGTAGAATGTACAATGCTGGTGAGGAGAATAGATCACTGAAGTCCCCCCCTTTTTTAATCTAAAATGAGATTTGGAAGAGTACGCTATTTTAGCCCAAAACTGCAACTGTAAGAGTGCCTCCTTAAGTGCAGTCTGGCCCTGGAGACACCTAAGCTCCATGAACAACTTTAGCTTCCATGGTGCGTGGCATGCTACTGCAGCTGAGGTCCAAACCAGCCCTGTTTCAGCAGAGGCTGCTCGTTACGCTGCATTGCCCTGCTCGATGAGCTTGGCTGGGATCCAGGAAGCAGATGTTCTGAGATCAGAATTACCTGGGAAAGGTGATCTGGTAAATGTTCCGGGACCACACAATATCCGTGGGCAGCATCATCTCATAAAATGCAGTGACAGCTGCTACCACTGGGAGAAAGGCAGTGCAGCTCCCTTTGTGTAACGTAGAGTGGCTAGATAGTCCTCCAGGAGATGGCCTTGCATCCATGTTGCATATGGCTTTGCAGACTACCCTAGCTCCTAGAACAGAGGCTAGTCTGAGATAGCAAAAGAAATTAGTTCTAGTCCTTCAGTGGCTTTGCATATGAAATGGTTTGTCTGGAATTTGAACCGGAATCAATTCAGTGACCCAGAAGGGAATATGGAGTATTGATGTGTGGCATGTTCTGTGCAATTTGTCACAGCAAATGAGTTGCTGTGTAGGCTGCTTGCTTCAACTGTTGTATAACATTTTCTATATACAATTTCTTCAGCAAGCCTGTCTGACTGTAACAAGAGCATGAATTAAAATGTATAGGAGCAAGAAAAGGTGATGGCTGTGCTGAAAGAAAATTTCTCATGGCTCCTCATTTTGCTGTAGCCTGTACTAAAGTAGGGAATAAAACCTGTTGCTCCAGCTGTGTTTGAACTGTGATGATTTGGGGCATCTATGTATGACTTAGAAATTATGGTTGACATTGTGACATTATTATTATATTGCAAAATATCTCTGCATATATGCTTTTGCTCCCAAATGCCTGCTGGAGGGATAATGGACACTGTACTTGGTGTATTTTGACTTGCATATGAGATGGACTGGTGGCACTGGGAATATTTGTTTTCTTTCAAAGACCTAGAAAATGCAGTGCAGAAAATGTCCATATTGGCAGTAGAATGATGACAGATATTAATTCATAGACAGAGAGGAAAGGACCTTTTTTAAAAAAAAAAGAATTAAATATTCAACTGAAGGGCCAGAGAAGGGTTGGGGAAGTGGTTTGACTGCAAATGTGCCCCGTGTCCTAAAGACAAGTCCTGAAATGTATGAGAAGGATTTTGGACAGTATGAACTTCTCCCAGGGGCGAAGGCCCTAGTGATTGGAATTTGCCCAGAGTTGACACCCCTCAGTTTGAATCAGCTCACTGTCGGCTGCTGTGCCTGCATCAACTTCAAGTTTCATGTGATCCTCCTGAGTTGCATATAACTTTCTTCCTATCCACATTTATGTCTTACTATCACAAAGTAAGAACAGTCATACAGGATCAGACTAAACATCTGTCTAGCTGGGTATCCTGTTTCTGACAGCAGCCTGGGGGAGCGTATAAGAAAATGTCAAGCATGTAATGATCCTTTCTTGGTGTACTCTCCTACCTTCTACTGAATCATGGCTTTGGGACTTCCTGAGCCAGAGATAATACTAACATTTTTCATCCCTCCTCTCAATTCCATTAGTGGTGCAAGCCTTGGAGACTCACTTTCTATTTTGTTTAAAACCATTTTCTTTTTTTTTCTTATATGCAGTGTCTTATGCATGCACTCTTTCTTACACTGAACTGTAAAGCTCATGTATCTTTTTCCCTGTTTAAATTGTTCTTTGGGATTTTCTTCTTCCTTGACATCTACCAGGGTAATTTAGTTGCTAATTTATTTCTCTTTACTCTGTTAGTTAGCCACTCATTAATGTGAGGGGAAGGGTGTGGGGGTCCCTAGGGAAGCTGCTGGCTGTGCTGGCTCCAGCGAGATGGCTCCATTTTAGCTGCTATGCTAGAGAACAGGGAGGAGTTAAGGTGCTCCGTCCAAGACAAAATGAAAACTAACAGTTCCAGGAGTCTTTCAACTCCAGAAACCTAGTGTTTCTGTGCGAGACAAACTTGTGGTGCAACCCAGGTCCCAGTATGGTAGGAAGCAAGCCAATTGCCACTTACACTAGTTTTGAATTATGTGGATAATCAAACAATAAAATCATTTAGTTGATTCCTGGTACCTGACAAGTTGTGGCTGGTTCTTTTCTAAATCAAACCTTGTCTGAAAAGGATAAATGGTGCTACACTGCACGCTGCCTCCCTCCCCCTTCTTAGCAGCAGGAAGTAAATGCCTCTGTGGAAGAACTGTGGTGTGAGCAAACACAATATTGAGCCAGGAAATGTTTATGCAGGAGCATGTGAAAACCTGAAGGAAAATGTAGATCTAAAAAAATCCTATACTCAACAACTACTTCCTCCTCCCCACCAAATGTAAAGGAGTTTAAAATTACTTGGTATTTTAGTGCACATGTATTTTTATAAAATAAATTCTAGTAGTACTATAATTCTGAGTTAGATTAGTTCTTTCTAACTTCAGTATTTGCTTCTTCTCTTGGATAACTCAGTAGGCCAGTGTTGGTATTGGCAGGAGGAGTGGATCCATATCCTTCATAGCTGTAGATATACAAGTCTCTAGACTCTTACATTTGAAAAAATTGTCCTTATTATTAAACTGTTATAATTGTAACAATTCTGACTATTGAAATTCTTATCTTAATATTGGACAGGAAGAAATAAGACAGAAGGTAATCTCTAAAAACTTCATATGTAGGAAAGAAGCAAGAACTATTACTGAGTCATTCTTTGTCACATAGTTACCATCTCCAGCTATGACAAAGAGTTTATAATTTTTTTCTATTGCTGCTTTTAGTTGCTGGTAGGTTTAAGTGAAGCAATTAAGCCACTGGAACACAAGATGTAGTCTGTGTGTCAGCTAATCCAGTGCTGACCCCTACTTTATAGTCTCTGTGGGGAGGTTCTCTTCTGCTTCAGCATCTTCTCGGCTACTTTGAATGTTCTAATCCTACTCATATTTTGTGGTAAAGGCCAGGCCAAAAATATGTCCTCATAATTCAGTCCGGGCAAATTAGAACATATTAAGGCCCATGTTGAAAGGGTTTGCCTTTTAGGCAAACTCATGGTTTTATTGCTCAAATGTTTCACTGTGAAAGCAATGCCTTCTTCTTCCTCTGTGTCGTAGCAAATACAGGCTGAAATCACCTGCTTTTCCATCTTCCCTTCACTTCCAGGTCTCAATAATTTTTGATGTCATGCAGCTCTCTTTATGCACCTCTGTTTTTCAGATCAACCCCCCTCCTCCATCACTTTCCCCTCAAATTTAGAATTTTCCTATTCTGGTTGCCACATGGCCTCCCTGTTGCCAGCCATTTCTCAATGTCAGTCAAGCATTCCAGTTCTTTTTATTGACAGACAGATAAAAGAATCTGGTGAGCAAGCTGGCCACAGTAAATGGAAAAAAGGTCTTTCTGTCACATGTAAGTTATGCCCCACTTTTGCATCCTGCTGCTAAACTCTTGCTTGTTGAGACCAGTTTTCAACAGATTGATCATGGGTTAATTTTACATTTTCTGGATCTGAACTACTTTTGGGTACAATAGGTTGGAGGCTACTTGTTACAGGCCTAGCAGCAATGTTAATTATTCTGTTATCTTTTCAGGTTTTCAGTTGTACAGGGTGATACCCTGGTTTTAAAAATGTGTTCTAAATTTCAGGAACAGTATTTTTTGCTTATGCCAAGGAAACCATCCTGTGCTTTGGAACGGAAAACCTGGTAATAAGCTAGGATTTGGAGGTGAGAATTTTTCATATGTAAAAAGTTTGTTTTATTATCCTCATGAACGGGGCTAATATTTTATCAACAAAGCAGCTGCTATGCCAGTGGAGACTGAGCTTTAGGCATATTTTTATGAGATATTATTTTGGGGAAATAAAACCATACACATTCTAACTTTTACATGGATGTCTCTGACTTAAAAATAAACAAAAGACTACTACACTCAGATGTGGTACAGTACTACTTTTCGTCCACTTGTTGTCATTTTGATTTATTTGAATGGAGATGGGTATTGAGCTAGCGCACACAAACATAGACAATGCATGTATGCCAGAACCTCAGTTAGGATTATAAACCGAAATTAAAATGAAATTATAAGTGCATGCAGCTGTGGTTACATGCCAGTTGGCATGTTTTCTCTGCTGGTCTGCCATTAACCTTCAAAATTATTTTTTGTAGTAATGACAAAAGTAGATTGGCCTGTAAATGTTGACTCTTTCCCTGCATTTCTGAGTTGGAAAACTTGCAGTGTGCTTCCTGCTCCTCCTCTTGCTACTTCTATTGTTATTAATTGTAGTCAAGTAGTGTTTAAGACATGCTAACTACTACAAGACTACATCTCCAAAGAGATGTCTCTTGCTTTGGAGAATTTGCCCTCTGACACAAGCAACAAAGCAAGATACATAGATGGAAACTGCAGTGGAACTCTGTATTCAGTAGTACAATGTATGGAAGCTGAACATATGATTAGCATTTTTGAGGTTTTTGAAGGCCTCAAGTGAAAGGAGAGGATGAAGGTAGACTTGAAGAATAATGAAGTTGCCATATAGTTATCTATGGGGTTTTCCTGCCCCTGAGGGAGAACATTACAGAAAGAACCAACACAACCAACAACTAGAAACAAGTAGGCATGGGAAGTAATATGGATGAATTAGGTGGTTAAGTCAGTCTCTTGATATACAAAATAGATACAAGAGTCTGAGGAATGGGCTACAAATGCAAGTAAAGTTGAAGTAGCTTATGTTTTATGTAGTAGAGAGGGCTGTTGGACAAGTGATACCCAGATTAAAGTGAAGGAAGGGCATAGGTCCAGTGAGTCATGGATGAACTAGTCTCTAAGGCTAGGTTCAGTGCTCTTGGGCATTGCCTTTCTGTGCAGATGGTCTGGAGGGGTGGGACTGTGTCTTGTAGAGATCCAGATTCTGAATCTACTCTTCTACTCCTGCATTATCTTCACAATGCGGAGTGGCTGTTGACATATGACTTTGTGTGGGTGCTAATCATCACCTGATTCACTGTGAAACTATTTATAGGGTTTCACTAGCCCTGTCTGAGCTACTCAGTCCCATCCCTGCCATATTGCCAAGACTGCACCGTTTGTATCCGGCCACAGATTAAATGTTGCTTTATACAATGTAGTGTTCTTGGTACTGCTAACCTTGTGGTTGAAGTCCACATTCTGGAATTGCATGATTGTGTTCATGTGCCCATTAATGGATGCTGCGCATACTCTGAATTGTTAAGATATTGATGTTCTCCTGTGCCAAATACAGAAGTTGAGGAGGTCTTGAGTAACTATAAGCAGGATGGACAGTGAGTACTATACTCCAGAGCACCTTTTAATGGAAGTAGAGGAAGGCTGTTGGCAAGGTGTCATACAGGAATGGCTGAAACCTACCTAACAGGTTTTAAGCAAAATTTAAGAGATTTAAAAATAGCTTTTTAAAATAGTCAATTTATCTGCCCGTGTGTTGATAATTCACTGCAGCCTCTACATTCATCCCTCTGCCAGATTCATTGTGCTGTAACTCCTCCACTCATCACATTTACTACCTTCCAAACCAAGACTCTGATCCTGCTTGCCTCCTTTTCCTCACCTTTCTGCATGAAACCTCCCCTGCCCCTGACATGTCTTGCAAGGACTTGGTGTCAAGTGTCATATGTGTTGAATTAGAATGGTGATAATAAAAGACTGTGTAATTCATCCACTTTGCTGTCCTTTTTACTTATTATGAATTTTAAATCATATTTATTCTCTGAAAGAATTGTGCTGACTGTGTAGTTTGTCACTGGGACTGGCTGTAGTTTATCATTGGGCTGAATTGCTATATTTTTAAAATGTAATGCTTGCTATCTTATCCATTGTTTTATAGGTGTATGAAGGGCTCTGAAAGCAGTTACATAGTGCATTTAGCAGTACATGGTATATTTTATTAGTCTTAAGGGCTTGTAAATTAATATAGTAGTTCTGAGAGCTTCAGGATATATCTGCCTGAAAAAATAGCAGTAGTACCTTGGTACGGTATTTGTGTGTTTGCTTTTAGTTTACAGAATGTCTCTGAGACAAGCTTCTTGCTAGCCAATTTATTTTTTAGATAACAGGTACTGTCTAGAAGTACATTCAGAAGGAAAACACAGTAATTAATGTGTCACTGAAACCTGAGGGGTCCTCTTCCTCATATAGGTGATAATGAAGGTTTTGCATGTAATTAGCAGGAATAATTAGCACGTTTCTGGTAACAAATAGACTGAGTGGTTCTCTGCAAATAAATTAATTGTTGTGCTAACACAGACAATTGTCTCTTTATTGTCTGACAATAGCCCTTGTTTGCACTAAAGCCTGTTTCAGACCTTAGCAGCTTTACACAAATAGGAAAGAGAATCTATAAAAATGTGCCTCATCCATCTGCTTCTGAGAAACTTCAAGACCACCAAGGGACTTGTTTGTCAAGACTTGTTAAACAATTTGTAAACTCAAACGCATGTTTCACTATATTAACAAATGAATTGTTCAAGTCAACTTAGTGGGTAAGCCAGAAAAACCACACAAATCGCTCAAATGCTGACTCTGGGCATCTAGGAAAAGAAATGTCTCTGAAAAATAATATAGCAGTAAATTCATAGCAAATCACATAATCACAGAATCACAGAATCACAGAATCTAAGGGGATGGAAGGGACCTTGAAAGATCATCTAGTCCACCCCCCCTGCCAGAGCAGGGTCACCTAGAGTACATCACACAGGAACGCATCCAGGCGGGTTTTGAATATCTCCAGTGAAGGAGACTCCACAACCTCCCTGGGCAGCCTGTTCCAGTGCTCTGTCACTCTCACAGTGAAAAAGTTTTTCCTGATATTTACATGGAACCTCCTATGCTCCAGTTTACAACCATTGCCCCTTGTCCTATCATTAGTAATTACTGACAAAAGCCTGGCTCCATCATCCTGACACTCACCCTTTACATATTTGTAAACATGGATGAGGTCACCCCTCAGCCTCCTTTTCTCCAAGCTAAAGAGACCCAGCTCCCTCAGCCTCTCCTCATAAGGGAGATGTTCCATTCCCTTAATCATCTTTGTGGCTCTGCGCTGGACTCTCTCAAGCAGTTCCATGTCCTTTTTGAACTGTGGGGCCCAGAACTGGACACAATAAAAAAAAGCTGAACAAATCCCAGAATTCCACATATAATCACACAACCAAGTGGAACTCCTTTTGTGTGGGAGATGTTCCTTATAATGCGAAATCACACTGTGATGTGTGTGCCCTTTGCCTCACTGCTGTAAAAAGCTAAGACTCAATGTGTCTGCTATCACTTATCCTCTGAGCAGCCTTAGTTTAGACAAGGCTTAGCCCATATTCTGTCTTCATTTGCTCTTTTCAGAAGATCTAAAAAGCTACTATTAAGCTAGTCTTTCTACTTCAGGTGTTTCGTTTCTTCCCTTTTCTTTCTGCTTTTTCCTGTGTTTCCTCTGCTTAAACACAACTGAGTTAGATCAGACAACTGTCATCTCAGCACTAAGCTTACGTTACCTCCTGGGTCTTCATAAATATGGAAGCTGTTGGTTATGGTGAAGTCTGTAGGTAGGTTTCATCCCTCTGATGTGTCTGTGGGGAAGAGGGGAGAGGAAAGGGAGAAAGTGTAGTTTGAAGATGGGATGATGCAGGTATAGGGTTGGGTAAAATAATAAATCTTGTTTGTGGAAAATATTGGCTCTTCTGTTTCTTGTTGCAGTAATAATTTTTGTCTTCCTCTGGAATGGAAACAATGAGAACATAATTGGTGGGTGTCTCTTTTTCTTTGAGGGTAAGTTTACTGTATCTTTCCAAAATAACAAATTGTAATTTAATTTTCAAATGAGTATTTATTTTGATGTGTGTTTTGAATTTTATTTTTTCATTGTTTCCTCACTTTTTTCTAGTAACCATGGCATTGTGCAATACTTTTATGAATCAATGTTAGAATAATAATATCAGTATAAAAATTAAAGTAAATCTCAGAACATAATGCCAGCAAGTTTTGGAATGAATGTCTAAAACTACAGCAGAAGAACTAGTCTGGCATTGTGAGAAATGTTGTTTTGTATAGCTGATTTCCTGAAAAAAACCCCAACAAACCAAACAACCAAAACCAGCCATTTGCTAAACTGATGTTTTCTGGCATGAAGTTCTTCAGTGAAAATTTAACCATTGGACTTACACTTCCTCTTTTCCTGCCTTATTGGAGAAATACTACTCATTGTACCATTTCCATGTTCTTGTAGTTGACTAATAATGTGTATAAGAATATGAAAACCAACAACAAAAACCCCACAGCCAAACAATGCTTTTGCAAATGTCGGTACAACTGTGAAATTTAAAGCTGGTTGACTTCAGTCCCTTTACACTAGTGTGGGGCATGTCAGCCAGCTAACTTTTTGTTGTGAATCATGTCAAGTGGTATACAGCTTTGGAAGTGTTGAGATGTTGGCTCAGTTAACTGAAATTGTGTGAATATCAAGGTATTCCTTACTAAAAGCACTGTGCATTTATCCAGTCTTCCCAGGGATATCCTGCAAAAATTTGTTGGGCTTCCTCTACTAGTTTGCTTGTGTGGCCGCCTAATGTCCAACGGTCATCATGGCAAGGTAACTTCTGTGTATAAATGATGGTGTGGAGAGGGATGTAAGCCATGGATCCTGTGCAATCAAGCCTTTTACTTTTTTCATGAAGTTTGTCATTCCTGAGCTGAGTTGGACTTTATTGTCCAAATAGGGGAAAACTTGTTAGCAATGTCGATATTAATTAGCAGTTTATATGGAACTGAGGAGACAAACAGTTTATGAAGCGAGCATGAAGTAGGGAAGAGGAATTCTGAATGGGCTGCCTCAATACTTAGGTGAGCTTTAGGACCTCTGGATGGTTTGGAAGGTGTATAGCTGCCGTGAGATGCGAAGGCTCCTGTCGTTCAACTTTGTATCCTCTTTCTGCCTGCTGGATTTTTAGGCTGCCACTGTTTTGCTTGCTTGGCCTAGTGTAAATTTTCTATCCCATTTTTTTTCCTTCTAAATATGCAAGTACACAGCCAGCACGTACACTTGTTTTGTGGTGTCTCTCTACTAATATGCTTGGTGCTGTCTGTCTCTACCTACTCTCAATAATATCTACCTGACCGAGATGGTGGCACTGCATGAGTTAAATAATAGAAGGCTTAGAGGAAAACCAGTTTTATTTTAGCAGCAGAGGCAGAAAAGCATTTGAATTCTTCTGTCTTACAGTTTCATTAGTGCGCTCAGCTTTGAGCAACCATGGGGAGTTATGAGGTAATTTGGCTAATTCATACTACACAAGACTTTTCAAAGAGAGCTATTTTATAGTACTTTAAAAATTGTGGTCCTTTTTGGTTACTGCAAAATCCTGTTTATCTTGTATTATGCTGATTGTTAGGAAAGAGATTTTAAGCCAAAGTATTATTTATATCATGTGGAGGCAGCAATAGCAGTCCTGGTATAGCCCAGCAGAATAGTTGGCACAGTCTGGGGTCCACTCTGTAGTCCTTTTACTCTCCAAGGACCCCTCAGCTCTACTGGGTGCCTGCAAGCCCCCTCCTTTTTAGTGTGTGGGATGCATATCAAATCCTAAAATGGGGTTGGTAAACTCAGTTCTGTAAGAAGGATATAGTCAGCCATGTGATGATATATATATATTTTTATGGGAGGCCTCACTGTGGGGTGCATGGTCATGCATTGGCAGTATGGTCGGTTCCAAAGAGGGACCCAGGCTGTGGGAGATGGCCTTGGTGTGTGTTGCAGCCACAGGGCTGGGCATCATGAGACAATGGATTAAGTGACTGCATGATTTGTGTTAGCAAGAAATGTCAACAGAAGATAAAATCTAGGATTAATATTATTCTTGTTAAAATGTTTCCTTTGGTGCTAATTCTGCCTGCTGAGATATGCTATTCATATTTGAGCTGCTGCCATGCACAGAATTTGGTAGGATGAACCAAGTGTAATTCCTCAGCTTTTAAATAAAGCTTAGATTTTAAAAAATGAAGTCAAGATTTTTTACTTCTGTTGCTTTAGAGATTCCTGTATGTGATGACAGCATATTGGTAGTGAAATAAATGTCTTCTCCCTTTTCTGTTTGTAACAATGAGCTAGATTCACATCCTCTGCGGAACCACTCGCAAAACTATTATCTAATACAAATTAAAGTATCTGTTGCTGATCCTGCATTTCGGTGCTTTATCTACATTTCGCAAAACTGAAATAAATCGGGGTGTGTTAGACAGACTGTTGCAAATTTCTGCAGTGAATTTATAACAATTGAATAACACCAGGACTTCTTGGAATCGCACACACAGCACGGCTGTACGCAGTAGTGGGTAATTTGTAATGTTTGCCCCAATCATGTCCTAGAAAGTTCTCTAATATATTCCAAAAATCCCGTATAGAGGGGGACAACTTTAGCAAACAAGTAGTTTCACTTTTCACGCTGCTTTTCTCTGAAGGCTCAGTAGTACTGATAACTTTCAAAAGCCTTCTGGAATTTGCTTTTAGCTGATGCTGGTAG
Organism: Aegotheles bennettii; assembly: GCA_013398125.1. Classification (NCBI taxonomy): domain Eukaryota; kingdom Metazoa; phylum Chordata; class Aves; order Caprimulgiformes; family Aegothelidae; genus Aegotheles; species Aegotheles bennettii. The sequence goes on along the minus strand of VZRW01004718.1, from coordinate 259,393 downwards.
CCTGACTTTACATGATAGGATTAACTGAGGACACTTGCAAGAGCTGGAAAAGATTTTCTTTGGCTGTTGTTTAGATTTTTTTTCCTCTTGATTTAGTTTTAATCTAATCTCTTCTGGGCACCAAGCAGAGCTGAAAAGTGAGTGACTTTTTATCTAAATTGAAGTGATAGCAATTGATCAGGTTTTCATCATCTGTCTTCGCTGTCATTGGAGCTTCCTCTGTGATCTGCAGTTGACTGAGAGAAATGAAAACTTAATTGAATTCTTTAGCTTGCTAGATGTTTATTTATAGTTAGGTATGTTGAAGCATGGTGATGTAGGACAGAGTTCTGTTTCTTGCTATGAATATAAAAGCTTTATTTATTTCACTGGGAGCAGGTACACTTTGACTTCTGTGAAAAAGCAGGATGAAACTTAGCTTTGTACCATGATTGGTACCATGAGTGGTCATGATGACTGACAGTAGAACAGAGAGCTGGGTCATCCTGGGAAGGTTTCAGGTAATGCTTATCTCCCACCTTTTCATTTTGTTACTTGGTCAAGGACTCAGGAGGCTTTTAATGAATGCATTTTGCAAAAATACGCTGGTCCCACTACCTATGTGGAATTTGATAAATACCTTGTAGAATCTTCAAAAAGTGTTCAAACAGTTTGTTTTTACAAAATTCTGCTTCAGTTTCTCTCACATGTAATTGACTTTGGCATGGACATCTTATTATACAGATTTTGCACCATTAGAACAATAGCATCACTGTGCATTAAATAGGCAAGCAACAGAGAGAAATTCAGTCTTCTCAAATGAAAGTTAACTTCTTAAATGTCTGTGAGTAATAAAAAGCATGTAAAAACTTTTACCACGAATGCTTCATTTTTGTCAGCTGCCAGAAATATAAGCTTAAGCTGCAAAAACAGAGGTTTTAATTGCGAAATGTTGCCTGGTCACAACAACAAAGTTTTCTGAGGTAGATAGATATATCTTCATTACCAACTCTTCTAGTCATTGTGCAGTGATGCCACCAACACATGGGGAATTTTTCTAGTCCAAGTTAAATATTAACATAGTTTTCTGCTTGCAAACTCCGTGCTGCTTTTTAACTTAGAAAGTAAGCTCCTTGACCAAGGATTTGATCAGATGAGAGAGGAAAAAACTCAAATCACCAAAATAATACCTTAAACTTTAGTTTAAGTTTGATTTTTTTAGAATGGAGCAGGGCATAATTTCTTTTTTTTTTTTCATGCAATAATTACATTTCCAAATGTCGTGACTTTGGAACGCATTCAGGACTTTGGGGGTATATGTGATATTTATTGTGATAAATGTCCTTGAATTGTTCTTGCTAATTCACCATATATTTGCAGAGCTGATGTAAGCATTAGAGCAAACATTGACAGCTCATGTTATTAGGAAGCACAAGAGAAAGATCTAAGAATCAGCAAAGGCTGTTATGTGCCGTGAAGGTAAAATTTTTATTTATATTTTTTTCCCATGTGTTGGTGGCTTTTCCCCTTATTCAAGGGCAGAAAAAAATGTTGGCTCAGAGCAACAGCCTTTTTCTGTTTGGATCTTTACTCATTGCTGCTCCTTAATGATGCTTACTGAAGTTCACCAACAAAACACTCTGAAACACTTATTGACTCAGTCTACAAATTACAGATAGCAGCTGAGCCTTCATTGAGCATTTTTAATATTCCAGAGGGGTAAAAATTGTTTCTATGAGCACTGGAATTTTAGCATTCCTAATTGAATGTTTCCAGCAGTCAAGTAAACAACTCTTACTAAAGTTTTGGGTAAAACTGGAATACATGTCATAGTAGGAAGACAGGTTCTAGGGGCAGTAGCTTCTTCTGCCCCCTGAGAGTGTTATTAATTCAAATCACTCATCAGTTGTACCCTGTCATTTAACCTGAATCAGTGCATGTAGTATGAAAATTGCTGTGGATGTCACTGTCCCTTTCTAGTCTGAGGAGTGTTTATTGCTTTGATAGTAGAAAATTAAATCATATTCACTGAGCTAATAAAATGTTATAGATGCTGTCACTGCATGCTGAAATCTAAAGATAGGTAAGGAAATAGACCTGATTATGTCTGTGAGCATTTAAAGGGATATCTGTGGATTACCATCATCAATTATTCCTGTTGCTTAATAAGAAAACAACAAGAATCATCGAGGTTGGAAGAGACCTTCAAGATCATCGAGTCCAACCACCTACCTACATCACCACTAAACCACATCACCCAGTGCCACATCCAGATGCCCTTTGAACACCTCCAGGGATGGTGATCCTACCACCTCCCTGGGCTACCTATTCCAATATCTAATCACCCTTACAGTGAATAGCCTTAAACTTCAGCAGGAGGGGGAAAACCTTATTTTAAGAATAATCAGAAATCTTTGCACTCTGGTGGTAAGAAACTTGAATAGACAAAATAATCCCTTCTAATTTTGAATTCATTGTCAGGTTGGGGGTTCAATCACTGAATCAGCATTTTGTATGGAGGAGCTATGAAGGGAGAACCAGAGTAGAAAAGAGCAAGGAACAGCCTGCTTTCAGAAATAAAGGTGTGGTGGAAGAACACAGTGACTTCACAGCAAAAATCTTCCATGTGTTCAAAATATTAAGTACCAACCTAAGGTAGTTTAGCTTTTTCACAGCTCATAAGAATCAGTTTCAGTTATAAGAAAAATGGATCCCACATTTAAATTTCATTTTTGTGACTCCTCAAAAGATAGGATAAGATATTTGCCAAGTTTCAAACTCTGCAAAAGTCAACTCAGCCATCGTAGGAACAATTCCACAATAACAAAGGCTGCCAAGGGCTGTTTTGTAACCAGTGTCACTGCAATATGCAAGACTCAACAAGATGCTTATCTGTCAGGGGTGGTGTAGGATTAGTGAAATTATGCTGCAGGAGGCTTGGATTTAGATAGCCTTTGAAATTCTATAGACTGGAATTTTTCCTAACCCAGATGATTCTAGGAACACATTGTAAGAGCTGTTACATAATAGGATCATCATTAAGAAGAAAATAATTTTAATATATTTGTTAGTCTTTTATTCTTTCTTGCAAAAGAAGTTCATTTTTGCCCGCATGAATACATTTTACGTAACATGTCTGGTATTAAAAATGAAAAAGAGAAGAAAAATTGCACACAGGCACAGAGTTTAATTATGATTAACCTTTAATAATGATCATTGGCTGTTTTCAGGTAACAGCAACTCTTCATAACCATTTTTTCCATAACAAGAATAAGTGATTTGGAATTGATTACTTGAGGCCTTTTTGCACCAAAACGGAATAATGCAGTGTCACATAAGGGATTATCTGGCACTTAATGAGAAACAAAGTGTTTACAGAGACTTCTGTCCCTGAGACAGAGCCTTTAGATAGGAAATCCTGTACAGGACTCCATGTGTACTAAGGCCTTTTTCTTTTCACGACCATGGTTAGTAATCCTGTGAGGCTGGTTGTAGCTTCTGGGCAATGGATGTATAAAGGCCATTGTCCTTTATTGAAAACATTGGATTCAGTGGGGCAGTGTGTTGTATTAACCCAGTGTAAAATGTGTTCCAAGGAGCTTTTAATTTCTGGAGAGGTAAGATAAACTTCCCAACCTGATCAATTTGTGATTTTGTGAGTCTTAGAAACATTCTGAAGTACTTTACATTAGAGGGGACCTTTGGTATTCATCTAGTCCAAATCCCTGCTCAAAGCAGGGTGAGCATCAAAGTTAGACCTTGTGGTGAAGAATGAAAGATCACCACAGCAGTTCATAGCCAGTATTGCAGAGGAAATGTATGAGCAATCCAAAATCCCCAGTGAATCCTAGAAAGGCAAAATGGCTTTTGTGAATTGATGGATACTCTTCAAATGTATGGAACACTGCTCATGTTATCCACTTTTGTGCTTACATACACTAGTAATGCTTAATTTTGCCACTTATTCCTGGAAATTCATTATTCCTCTGTTCACAATGCTATCTTATCCTTACTCTTCCAATTTATTTTAATCAATTTGCATGATTTTATTTATTCATAATCTATGAATAGATGATCTGTAACAATACTTCCAGTTTTGTCTTTTTTTCAGAAGTCCATGTAGATTTTGGAAGTGTTAAGGAGTCTTCTCCCATGACTACATATTTTTTCTCTTTGAATGAGCCAGCTCAGTGGCCTGACAATCCTAGTTTTGGGGTGGGCTGTCAAGCAGAGGTTGAATTATATGTGGAGCAACTGCTGCTTCTGTTGAAGCGAGAATATCCCATGAAGGATAAATTAACTTTAAGACTGTCTTAAATAAATATAGTATTTTATAAATTTTTCTCATCCCAATTGATCAAGACTTGTGAGACTGATATGACCACGATTGATGTCATATAACTTTATATATTTTGTCAAAGCATACAAGGTGAGAGTGTAGGTGACTTGTAATGATAGATGAGCATGTCTAGAGGGCAAGCCAGCTGACCAAGGCTGATAGTCTGCAATACCGGATTTCTCTGTTAAGAACCATGTTCATCTTTACTTTCCCCTGACCAACCAAACCATTTTGGCTGAGAGCTTGACTATATATTGAGCTAGCCAAGAATAGCCACTCAAGAATTCTTTCAAATAATTATGTGTGCCTATATATTTATTCCAACTACATCTCCCTACACTCTCGGTTATTCCTAGTTGTTCATAATAGCCACTTCAAATTCATATGCTCTTTTAATCCCAGTTGAAGCATAAACAGGATTTAAGGGAGTCAATAATGTTAACATTAATCTTTTTGTGGAGTTACAATGGTTGCTAGTAGGTGGTTTAGGTAAAATGTTATAACCTGGGTTTATCACAGCTAATTCTGGCACTAGACTGAGGTATCACTGCTAAGGTTATTCTGTTTTGTCCTCTCTCTGCAATTAGATACCTATGGGTCAAGATTATCCACAAAGCCAATCAGCATGTCTAAAGCATGTCTCTGTCTCTCTGTGATAGCAGAAGGCTCCTGAGATTAGAGGCTACTTATTTAAGCACCTCAGTTAAATGCCAATGTTCTGTTGGATGAATTAGGACTAGGGTCACTAAGACCTCCATCTGCACAGAAGGTGTTCAGATTTATGTTCTGATTGATGTATTTATGTAGCCTCGAGGACACCATGAAATTTTTCAGGTCTCCTAGTGTAGTTTTATTTTCTACAGTTCTCTTCATAATGAAAACAAAACAAAACAAAAGCTGTGTAGTGTGAATATCACTGAAGCAGTGATTTCTGGCCTGCCTTCAATTTCATTGTAGTGTGGACTCTAAAATTCGATGATTTTTCAGTTCCAGTTAAACTTGTATTTAGTATGTGGTATCTCAAATAGGACAAGTGAGTGTGTGTAAGGAGAGTGAAGGTACATGTGAAAGAAAGTTCTTGTAGATAAAGAAACACAGGGGAAAGAACCTAAGACACAGAGAGGCAAGAAGAAAACCAAGGAGTTGACTCAGGAGGATAAAGAAGCAAAAGACAAAGGCAGTGCCCTGAAGTTGATTACAGTTTTACTTAAACGTGCTGCTAGTGAGTTGTGGTGACTTCTGTTCCTACTGTAGGTGGAATGGAAGTTGAGACAGTGATTTCTTTTGGTTCCATACCCAAATCTGACAGAATTTGCAAGCTAGAAACCTAATTCAAACAAAACGCTCTAACTTGGCATGAAGAATGAGTGAGTCATCTGGGGACTGCAGTTCCTATGTTAGCTCTGGAACACCGTGGTGTAAGGTAGCAGTGAACTGTATCTTTTGAGGAGATCTGTCGTCTTTTTGTATAAAATCCTTTTTTTGTCTATGGGGATATACCTGAAGGTGATACCCTTCAAAGACAACCCTCCCTCTCTGAGCTCTCCACCTCCTCAGTAAATAGGGATATAGCTTTCAGCAGGAGCTGCAGTGCAATTAAAAAGCCAGTCATACTTATAATTTAATGACCTTCTATGTATTTTTGTTTTTGATGCTCAAGGAGAGAGCATCTTCATTACAAAACCTGTGAGACTCATCTAAATTATCTATTGACCTTCTGGAAACAGTCCAGAAGGTGATAGCCATTCATTTCTGCACACAACGGGAAGAGGTGGGTGTGAGCCAGAAGCATGTTAGGAAAGTGAACTTTCCTAGAGTGTAATGTGTATTTACAGGGATCATTTGTTAAGTAATTTCAGACAGGTCCATTTGCATCTGATGCATCTGACTGTGGGTAATTTCCAGAAAGTAAGTCTTAAAGTTAGTCAAGTAAATTAAGAGGGTAGATTTACTGACCCCATCTGCACTTGTTCCAATTTTATCTCATGTAGAAAGGCTTTCCTGTTGCATTTAACCTCACCACTTACCCATGTCTTACCTGCTGGAGAGCAGTGTAGGAGAAAGGGACCTGGGGGTCCTGGTGGACAGGAGGATGACCATGAGCCAGCAATGTGCCCTTGTGGCCAAGAAGGCAAATGGCATCCTGGGGTGCATTAGAAAGGGGGTGGTTAGTAGGTCAAGAGAGGTACTCCTCCCCC
>VZRW01004718.1:223945-252755 GCA_013398125.1 Aegotheles bennettii | reverse complement strand
ATGTGACATTTTCCTTCTTTTTTTAGAGTCAGCAATGGTAGACACTTCTGGTGAAATCCTGACCCATTGAAATTAGTAGGGAAACTCCCATGGGTTTCCAGGAGGATTTCTCTCTTACAAAAGGACCTTTCTGAGAAAAGCAAAATACATTTAAATTTCTGCTTTGTGTTAGTCAGGGAATGTAAAAACTGTGACCATACCTAATTAGATCACATTCTCCATTACACTGTTTTCCTGTTATTTGACCTGCACTCAATTAAGAAATTACCATTTCTGGGTGCATTGTTGTACATGTGGAACTTAAAATTCCCATATCACCTTGATCTTATATTTTAATCAAAAGGTAAATATTTCTTCACATTTTAACCAGTTCTTAACCTCTGATACTGATGGCAATAGATAGATTTAATATTTTAATTATTTTCTGTAAATTGTTAATCAAAATATTAAGAATAGCTATCTGATATAAATCCCACGCGAAACAATTCTTGCCATGTTATGGTGAATGAATACTTAAACTCTGATCTTCTGCTTTCTGTCTATAAACCAATTATTTAGTCTTATAATTTTCCTAATCCAGTCCTAATTTTCCTTCAGGCAGCTTATATTTAATACCATATGCACTAATCTGTCAAGTGAAAAATTGTCAAAGGCTTTCTGAGAGTCTAGATATCTGTTGCTGTTATAGTTCATGTCAATGGCTATTTCCCCTAGAACCTTGAAGTTAATAAGATGTTTTGATGTTACTTGGTTCATAAATCCAATAAGACCTGGCTTTATACATCTTTATGTAGTTAATACATCTTTTATATCTATAACACTCCTGCTACTGTGGTAGCCATTTCAAATGGTGCTGAGGCCAAGTTAAAGCCACTGGAATTGAAGAATTCACCCATTTGAATCTCAGTGAGTTCTGGAGAACATTATTTTTTCCACTATTTAGTTTTAGAGCACAAGTATATAACAGATTCTGTGAAGCAGTATGCTTGGTAACATGTTAGCTTAGACACAATTGTATTTCATTTAAACACAATCTCCTTTTCTTTTTTTTTTTTTTGTTACCCGTATGAATTTTTTATCCTTAGCCTGATATGTTCTTGCACAGTCTATTAATGTGTGTTTTAACATATATAAAAATCTGTATGATTTACACAAAGACAAATGAGGAAAAATGTCACTAAGAATTAGTAACAATTGCTTAGAGCTGGAGAGCAAGTGGAATCAGAACTAGGAGTCTACCAAGACACTTTGAAAGGGCCTTAGCAGCTAAGGGAAGAAGTGCTAGGTATAGTAGGTACAGATGACAAATTAGAGAGGTAGCCAAAAGTAAAGGTGACTGTTTTTGTTGTGCTTGTATGTATGCTTTTTCTTTAAACATTTTAGATGTGTGGGTGGGTACTTTTTTTTCCTTTTTTTTTTTTTAGGTAAGCTTTCTGTAATCCAGCCATTCAACAGCCTCAAGAGTCAAGACATCTGCCTTGGAGATGTACTCATGTTTTGACGCGCCTTAAAGCATCGTGAGTTTTGACATAATGTTGAAATGAAATCTTTGATTCTTGACAGCTGCTGGCTGCATGGAATGCTTTTTTCCCCCTTTTTTTCCCCTTTCAGCATGATGTTTACTACACATAATAGGAATGTGCGTCATTTTGAAGAACAGTTTTAATTCCTTTCATCCAAAAAGCTTTCTGTAGAAGTGATAAATTCATAGGAGTTAACATCCTTTTGGTGAAGAATGCTGGCAATTTTAACAGCTGTATATATATGTGTGCAAAAGCGCAGGCTAGGGATAAAAGGCTGTGTGAAGTTTTGCACATGGTAGCAGAAAGATGCCATCAGATGTAATGCTGGAACTGACATTATCATCTTGGCATTCCTGACCAGTGCTCACTGTGCATTAGAGAGAAGCTGCAGTTGGGAGGCTGTCAGGCTTCATAGAAACAAAAGCAAATGTTCCACAGAAGCAGTTGCAAATGCTATTACAGTGGTACTAATGTAAGCTGTAAAGCCAGATGGTATAGCTCATGTGGCTCATGCATATGGGTTAGCAATGCAGGAGTGGTCCCATTGTTGCAGAATTACTGTGGCCATGGAGACTTGAGGGAAGAAGCATAATCATGTAGCATAGGAGCAGACAACTGATGTTGGCAGTAATGGCTGCCATCCCTAATCTGTAGAGTGATCACAGATCCAGTTATGACTGATAGTTTACACTGGTGCTATGACAGCCCTTAGGGAGATTTCTGTGCAGTATTTTATTTTGTGTTTATTAAAGATAGCGTCTGCCCAGCTGCTGTTCACCAGCAATAATCAATTTTCACTTGAGATAAAGGTAGAGGACAGTGACCTCTGCCTTTATGTGGTGATGGTAGAAACAGTAAGAAGCCAATGTCAAAGACTGTGGAAAACCCAAACACTAGCCAAACTAGCCAAACCTAAAACCAATGGGACAAGAAATTTCAGAGGGAATCCTTGCCAGTTCAGCTGATTTGCAGGTGCCCGTGAATGAGCGATATCAGAGAACGGAAAGTTAAATAAATAAAGAGAAGCAGAGATGACAACAGGGAACGTGGAGATGTTCGTAGAGCTCACATGTACAGTACTTAATGGAAAGGCAGGCTTTGGTTTCAAAATAATTATATTCACCTTTGATATTGTTTGATTTTTTTTTTTCTTTTTACTGAATAAAACAGAACTTTGTATACATTCTTTCCTTCTCCAAATAGGAGCAAATGAACAAGGCCCCAACTACTGTCAAACTCTCAGACAAATGGGGAACAAACTTTCCGTGATTTAATCAAGCTTCAATACCTATGGTAGATGTTCAAACATGCCTAGGCCTCATCACTACTTTTGGGGTCACTCCTGTGAGGTGCTGAAAACTCGGGCCCTGAGCCAGCAGCACAATAGATTGTGCGAGGGCTTTTAAGGGGGCAAATAACCCCATGACTTCAGTGGGACCGTTCACAGGCATAAATTAAACATGTGCTTAAGTGCTTCACTGCTGCAGAGCCAGAATGCCTGATGCCTAGTAGGCATTCCCAGTCCTGGGAAATCTAATTAATACATTTCAGTGCCAAAATAGAAGCGAAGTTATTTTGAATGTCTGTTTGCTTGTTCAGGTGCCTAAATGTTGAATGCTGGGTTTTCCTGAAAATCTAGCCTTTAAATATCAACCCTGGTAATTTTTACTGACAAACAGTTTAGTAGAAACATGTGGTTGATATTTTTATCCCAATCCTATATAACATTTACACATCCTAAGGTGGGGGGTTTAATATGAACTAAATAATACATAGGATACTGTAGTTGTTTATTTATTTTGTGCTTTGGGTCTGTTCCAAACAATGTAAGATCTAATGTTCAATTAAATTCAAACACCATACATTTCTGAAAATGAAGTTGCCTTGGATTTTTAAAGTTAGTCTTTCTAGAAAGTCTCAAAATCAATTTGCAGTAGTAGTCATTATGATACAGATTACATCACACTTGTGTACATGCATGTAGGGCCTCAGATCTAGCGCTAAACCAGTGTTAGTTTTTGTTCTACATTCGTTTAGGAAATGCTGTACTGCTAACTGCTATTTTATGGGGGTGGCTAAGGCAGTATTTATCTATGCAAGGTTTACTGGCTGTGTTATACTTACAAATTTCCATAATTAAGACTGCAAATTCCATAGCTGCAGCTGCAAATGAGAACCATTTTGCCAGAGCTTATTTTGACTGTTGAATTAAAGAAAAAGGAATTTTTTTTTTTAGAGGGGTGATACTGCTTCAGTTATGCCAGGATTTTTATTGGTCTACCATAATTCTTTCCTACTTTTAACAAAGCTATGGGAGTGAAAGTTTCAGTTGTAGGCAAGTCTTTTATTTTGTTTACTTGAGATTCTAGTTGCTACCTTGCAAAATAACCAGCCATTGAGGACTTTCTTGGAAGTTGAATACGAAGCTGCATTTATCTTGACTATCCTTAAATACATACTCAAAATATAAGCACGATGGAATTACTTTATGGCTGTTCTATATAAAAATGAGGGAATCTTAGATTTATGCAGCTAAATCACTACTGCAAGCCAACGGTTTAAACAATTCTTGTTTCTTTCCACATAAAAAAATATTGCCCCATAGTATAAAAGATGTTTATGAACTTTATTCATCAGCAACCTATGATTCATGGCTTGTGACAAACTTACAGAGGTTGACTCAGTGGCATAGGAGTTTCTCTAGTGCATCAGAAGCAGTTCAGGCTTGCAATTTTGCCACTAAGAAGTATCGTCTTTGGTATTTTTTGAAAGTTTTCCTGTATTGGTAATGAGTCAAAAATCAAAACTCTGAATATATCCTCAACGTAGCACACAGCGTAGTTCAAGATGTTACTACTTGTTATGCTGAAGAGATCAGGACAAATTCAAAATTTGCGTCCCGTGGAAGGAAAAAAACCCCACTATAGTAGTATTTAACTTCAAAATGGAAAACACATAAAAATGAAAAAGCATCTTGAAAAGAATTTTAAAAGAGAAGCCAACAGGGTAAAATGATTAAAGACCCTACATTAGATAATCAGAGTAAAAGTGTACCACCTATCAAAGAAAAAAATTTAAAAAGAACCTTTTCCTAAAACCAGCTTGGCCATCAGTACAGCAACACGATACTACTTAGAAGTGCAAATGACAAATCAGCAGGACGAGATGAATTGTGTCCCAGGATTCACAGCGCCATTGCAGGAGTTCTAGAAGTATTAAAATATGGAATTTTTTATTTATTAGCTGCAGTGTAGAATTTATGTTCTAATTACCTCATTATGAAAGGAATGAATAGTATTAAAATGTATTGCCTTCTTATAGAGTATTAATTAGTTAAAGATTAAAAACAGAGGGTAGAAGAAATTATGGGTTTTCATGAGGGGGTGGTCAGTATGTTCTCCTAGAGTCTACTGTACAACCTGAAATACCAAACCTATTTATAAATAATTTAATAAAAAATTATGATGAACTGCTAAACATAAAGGAGTGGGTGGATATAGCTTTGGGTCAGGCTATCCCTAAACTGCAAGTTGCCAAAATTGAAAGGGTACCATAGCTGAAATTCTTCGTTTCTATAGTCTTTCCTTAAGTATCCTGTGCTGTCCACCTTCTGGTACAAAGCAGACTTTCAGTCTGACCTTGTTTGGTCAGTTTTATGTTCTTATGAGTCAAGTGTGCTCTTGCCTATTTTCTTGATTTGTAAGACTACTGAAGTGGGAAAAAAAAGGTCTGGTAGTTGCAGTGATTGTTCCAGTCTGGAGTCTGTGGAGGCTGCGTAGAAGTTTTGTTTCTTTTACTGATTAGGTTACAGAACTTTTTGTCTGGCAGTTGCTGAGCCCTGTCAATTAGCTGTTCCACTGTTTCCTCTGTCACTCAGAGCTCACCAGCTTTACTGTGTTTCAGGCTGGTATCTCTAAATACATTTCTTAGGAAGCTCTTTTCAAAGATTAGTTTAGGCCTGAAACAACTAGATCTTTTTTTTTCACACAACTAGTATTTTCAAGAATTGATCCTGATTTCTTCCTGAGTGAGAGAGGCAAATGGGCCTGATATCTTTAAACATTTCTTATCTTCTTATAAATTTCCTGAAAAAATCATGATAAAGATGGCAATTAAAAGTTCGCCTGATGACTTGGTCCATCAAACCATACATATCTCAAACACTACAGACATACACACTATTCTCTGTTAAAAAAATGGCACTGTAAATTTTATTTAAAGGCTCTGAGGCCTTGCAGTGTTGCTGAATGAACATCTAACAGTAATAATATGTTCGACACATGAGTGCCAGTGCTAACGTAATTTCACTTGAGGATATCAAGCATCACATATGCTGTCTTCCCAGTTAATTGCTGGGTTTAATTTGTTTGCTCAAGTAACACAAGACTAGAGACCAAAAAGTCTCGAACTGTTCATTCCCCAGAACAAGCCAAGAAATGCAGAAGAGGCCCAGACATTTTGAATATCCATCATGGAGAGCAACTGTTTTTTTTGCCATTTTTTGATAACAATTTGCTGACATGAAAATCGACTGTTATGTAGTGTTTTATGAAATCATCCTGTACTGCTAATTCTTTAGTTTGCATGAGGGAAATATCTAATGGTAGCAGACTGCTTGTTTTGGACACCATAAAATGACCTGCTGTAAGCATTTTAAATGAAAAGCTGGATGAATAATCATGAGATTAATTACTATTCTGAATTCTGTTCTACTCTGCCTGCCACTTGGTAGCTAGCAGCCGGGGCAGACATGGTGTTCATTGGTGACTGGTTTTGTGGTGCATGCATGTGCATTGTGTGATTATTAGCAAAGTAAATGTTCAAGGTGGGAACTTACCATCCTTTGGCAGTTATTTTAGTGGGTAAACTCTGATAAGCCCATCTCCTCTGAACAGTATTGCAAAATCTCAGGGTACTGAAACCTGTCTAATATTAAAGACTTCTATTTAGCCTAAAGTCAGCAGGCGCTAGGCTTTTGCTTTTCTGCTTCCATCTGACCAGGTCAAAACTTTCCATATATGTGAGCTGTCTTATTTTTTTTCCTTCCTATACAGAAAATCCACTAATTTGATGAAAATAGCGTAACTTAAAGTTTCATTGTTTCTGAGATATTCTTCAATATCAGTTATATAGTTCTTAGTTGGGAGATTCTTCATAAAAAAACCTTTAAATTAAGCAAAACATAGTTGCCCCAGATGACCAGAATCTTGTGAAGATGCATCATGAAGCTACAAGTTCTGCAACTTATTTTTCCTTGCTGACTGTCTTTCTTTGCTATTTTTTGATATCTACTTTCAAGATTTCTGCTGTATCTGGAGTAAACAGTAATATGATGTAAAAGATAACTCTCTTTCAGCTCCAGAGAGAAGCTATAATGGCAGAGATAACCCTCTTGGTAAGCAAAGATTTTTTGAGGTGATAATTTATGTGAAGTTTGTGTGTGGTGTGTGTATTTAACCAACAGGACTGAGCATTTACAGGTTAAAGAGGGTATATGCACTTTGCTTACATGTGCTGAGTGTTTTTCCTTTCTGTTCTTTTGGAAGAACGCCCTAAAATCTCCTTTTTTCCCAAGTTTGATACACTGAACATATTCATTCCTAATTTCTGTTAATATGAATGCCTAAAGAATTCTTTGAAAATGTCTCATTCGCTTTTGCCCTGAAGGTTTCTCTGGAATTCATCAAGTGCACTATCTGTGTTGCCCAGTCACTTGCAAAAAATCAGCTCACTGTCATCTCTTCAATTCAGCAACCCAGAATGATGCAGCATAACTTTGGGAAACAGCAGCATTAAATTAGAGATGCAAGCTGCAGACTGTAATATTAAAAATGTGTTCTCCTACTGTGGCCTAATTTGCCTTTTTCTTTTTATGCTGATAATGTATCTGAACCCACACTGTGAGCAGTGTGTAATAAGTTTCTAGGCTTTTGGCATCTGTTATGGACAAACTGTGGATTCTTTGCAGCTTCAAACAGCAAATGAAATGAGAAGATCGATGGAATTCGTGTCTAGATGTGTGACATGGAAATGTGCCTAAACAAATGTAATTTTACAGCAGGAGCACTTAAACTGTGTTGAGGCTAAAAAAACAGATCTTGCTTATCACAGGCATTAATTAACTGCAAAAATTTTTTCTCCTGTTGTTACATGAAGTAAAGGGCTGGGGATTTGCATCTTGTAATTCAGCATATAAAACTGTTGTCAGAACCTCTGGCTCAGGAAGCCCTGAAACCTCAGGATGCTGGAAGTGGGAAGGACCAGGGGAAGGATCACTGTGTGCTTGCTTTGCTCTGACACTTTTCCTTAGGCATCTGCTACTGGCCACTGTCAGAGCCAGGATATCCAACTAGATAGACCTTTGGTCTGACCTGGCTCGGCCACTCTTATGCAAGAATACATGTGATCATGGGTGGTTTTGAGCTCCAGCCCCTTCCAGGGCTGGATCACAACTGAAGATGAATGAAACTGTGATTTGAGTTAATTTTACTACACTGTTATTTAGATGTGGAGTAATTTCAAGGAATGTTGTGCTGTCCAGAAATATGAAAATCCACTGGATATACAGTCCTACTCAGAAGAAGTAAATTATATATATTCACATATTCTAAAAGGGTTTGGAGTAACAAAGAAATTGTTACTTTGTGGCTCAGCAACATGAGATACCTTGATGAGTGTTACACTTAACTCGCTACACCCTTGCAGTGTAGCCTGATAGGTGTGTGCCTCAATTTTACAATAATAATCTGGAAATAAACATATTTTCTCATTCTCTTTGGTTTCTTTTTTTTTTTTTTAATAGTACATTCTTTGTAGCAATACCCCCTAGCATTTATGATTGAAGCACCTAACACAAGGAGTCACAAGTCTATGTGGGGTCTTTAGATGTTGCTGTAATGCACGCATGACCAATGAGCTGTGGTGGTAGGAGCCAGTTTTTCTGAGACATTATGCAGTCTGCTTGAGATGCACCTCCTTTTCCCAGATCATAGACATTTATGTAAGGCTGTGAAAGTGCACATTAGAGTTTTGTCAGCAATGGGATAAATAATTCATTCCTTTGTTTAAATAATACACCCTCTTCCCTGAATCTCTGCTGTCGGGAAAGTAGGCTTGGCCCTGGATTATGGTCTCTTGGTGAGTGTACGAGAAAAGAGGCCTGAATTTGACACGGTATGTCAAGTGACCTTCCTCAAGTCCACAGTCAGGCAAAACCGCCCTGGAAGGGGGCAAGTGAATTCAGATTTAACTCCAAGAGAGCATGGTCAAGTGCTACTTTACCCACAGCTATTCACATTGCAGCAAGCAAAGAGTAAAAACATTGTACTTGTTGAGCCAGTAGTAAGCTGTTTCCAGTCTCTGGTTTTAGACGGGATTGTGTTTGGACAGAAGCAAGATTTGTTGGGCAGCTGATGTCAAATAAGGGAACTTTTCACTGTGAGCACATATTTTATTGGTATTGAACTTTCAGACGTTTAAAACAATATTACAACAGTGTAACTAATCATGCAGATGACTGAGCTGTCCTTTGATTAGTGCCTGAGAAATACCAGCTATAATTAAAAGTATAAAGAATAGTATGGCACGGTTTATTTACTGAGGGAAGAGCTTCTTACCCCGTGCAGTTTGGTACTGCTGAGATGACCGAACGAGGTGCAGTTCCCCTTCAAATGCCCTTTGGATAGCATGATCTAAAGGTGGCAAGTGAACAGGGAGCTAAATCTATTCTGCAGTACATAGACCAAAAAAGGAGAGAATGTTGCAAGGGAAGCAGGAAGTCTGAGACAGTCATGATTTAATTTCCATGAATGTTTGTTCTAAAGATACAGCAAGTACCAATATGAAAAAGCTATTAAAATAATCCCATTTCTTCCCTTTTCCTTGAATTTTGCTGATTACAACTTCTATAACAGTTTTGTTGGGTTTTTTTCCCCCCTTTGAGTGCTATTATTCTGTGCAGTTGTATGAGCCTGTATTTAAAACTAATGCAAAGGGCAAAAGAAAATCCTGCAGTTTCAGGAGCATGTATCTGGAGGTGCAGTTTCTGTTGAAATGAAGTTGTTAATGGAATTAGAATCACAGTGACATATTGTGAAAGGCTTCTCTTTATTACACCCCTAAGATTTATTAAGGAAATGGTCCAGACTCCTACAAATTCTTGTGAATAGTGAGGAATATATACTTTAGTGTGCCAGATGACATACATGTGTTATATATGCCAGATTAAAACAAATGAAGTTTTAGTGTACATTTCAGCTGAAATGGCCTTCTGGAGAAATTCACTGTCTTTCTGATCTTTTTAAAACCCTATTTTATTGATCAGATGCTTGAGGAGCAAGAGATTGAACTAATTCAGTCAGAATTAGTTTTATCTGACTCATCAACAGACTTTAGGAGAGTGGTCTTTGTCTACAGCAAATGAGGGACATGAATTTACTCACTTGTCTGGACTTTTCCCTTCTGCTGTTCATTTCAGATGCTTGTACTGTAAGCCAATATGATTTAGAAAAGTTATGAGATGTGGTAAATATTTATATTTAAGTGAATTTAGAATTTGGGCAAAATATGAGGCTAAAAACTGAGTTGTTAACTGTTGTTAGTGACAATGTAGGTGGTGGTAGGCTAACGATTTGCCTGGACACCAGTTAAAAGTGACCTATGTAATTTGGGTAAACTGACTGATTGACATATAGGAAAATAAGCTATTTTATTGCCATTGCTGCAGCATAACTTCCCATGTAAGGATTCTGTTATAGAGTAGTTGGAACAAAATTGTTATTTTACAATGCAGTCTTCTAGTGCTATTCCAGGATATTGTGTCTGTGCAGGAAGGTATTCTGGAACAGGGAGGACAAAATACCTTGGTCTGAAGCTTCATGTGGTTAAGATGCTAAGGTTAAAGGCGTTAGTTCATTCCTATTTTATGCTGAGATTTCCTATATGACTGCCTAGATTGATAGGGTGTCAGAAGCAAATGTCGATTAAATGTGGAAGAGAGTGATTTCTCACTGCCTGTAGCTGGGACTATACTGTGGGGAAAGGTGGGGGTTTTTGTCTGTTGTTTTTTGTTTGTTTGTTTGGTTGGTTTTTGTTTATTTGTTTCTTTTTTTTATAAAAAGAGAGAAGAAAAAGAAGGAATCCAAGTGTTTAAAAATTTAGTCTTGAGCATTGACCATCATTTTGTGTTTCTGAGTTTTTCTGAAAATGAATCCCATATCTAAAGCATTTTCAATTTCATATGAGGCCATTAAAATTAGGTTACTAAATTAGGTATTGTATGGCTGGTTGAAAATGACATTTTCCTGTTGTTCAGGATAAAATATGTTGAAGCCTCTATTTTTGCTCTAACTTGGAGCAAAACTTAAAATGTTCCATGGGATAGGAATTCTGAGAAATTTCATTTTTAAATGTTGAGTTGTTGTAACCTGATACCTAAGTGATTTTGCTTTGCTAGTATTGAAGCATGCTACATATCTGTATTTTAAGGCAAAAGTATAAAATAAATGAAGTTATGAAGTAGAAATAAAATGCAAATTAAAAAAAAATACAACAGAAATTGTTCATTAGAAATGATCACATCTAAGATTTCATCAAAAATAATGAAAACTTTGAGTTTTGTTAAAATTGCTTTTTCCAGAGAAAAGTACCTGATCAAATTTTCTTTAATCTAAAATGTTCTTAGATCAGAATGGTTGATATTTCAAACATGAAGTGAACAGTTAGCTGCCTGCTATTAGGTGCCCCATTTTGAAAACTGGGGCTTCATTAATATCAATGAGGGTTAAAGGTGAAACAATACCTACCCATCTTTAGTCATCATTATCTGATGATCCATCTAGCCCGAAGATCAAGCATTAGCTTTAAAAAGAAGTCACTTCTTTACATCAAGGAACACCAACAGCAAAATGTAGAAATTCCAGGTGTAATAGGTTTGGATTAGAAGTTTTTAGTCCAAATTGCCTATGCAGTTTTGCAAATACATAGGTGAATTTTTGTATACAGTATATACAATAGATCCTTGCAGTGGGGTTGTGGAAGGGAGATGGTGAGTTCTAGTTCATTCAATCTTGAGTAAATGTCCATAGATATGAAAGAAGAACTCAGTCCACTGGTTACAGGATTTGAATCTTGCTGTTGCAATACATTACCGCTCCTCTTTTCCTGGGATCTGGTATCTGAAACAGCCATCAGACCTATATTTGCAGTTAGAAGGAAAAAAGGCTTTGGTGGGATTTACACGTGATATTTTAAAAACAGTGAGGAGGACTGGTATGAGTAGTGGTAAATTGTGATGAGGCTGTGGAGGGAAAGGAAAGAAAGGAAACTTCATAGATTAGATAAGCAGTCATATTTTTCAGGACATACTTGATCCAAACCTCAGAAGACATTGTGGTTCATATATCATTGGATTTTGACCTGTGCTGGAAATTCTTTTAGCAGAAATACTGTAATGAATTGGCAAAAACCATGCACATTTTCTTTGAAACCTTTTGTCTTTAAGCCAATGTAAGCAAGAGAAATGCTTTTACCATAAGCCTTTAGCTTTCCTATAACCCATGATCTTTATTTCACTCTTAACACACTTAAGCAGTGGGTTAAGGCTCTTTTCTTGCTTTCTTTTTTCCCCACACAGTTTTAGGAGTTGTAATGTGGGGGGAATATTGCACTGGCCAGTTACTTTCTGGACATCTTTAGGTCTCTCACATTCAATAGTCACAGCATATCAATGGGCAGCACTGAACATTAAAATGCATGAAGCTGAATTAGACTCTTCAGCCCCCAAATGGCCCCATAGGCAGAAACCTCCCTGAATGAATTGTCATTTATGATGCAACTAGCAAATAATATGTGTTTTAGGCTGAAAGCACAGAGGCATTTAAAGTTTAAATTGTAATCATAAATGAACAAGTATCAAAAACAGTGGTGGAATGAAGCTGAGAATTTATCAGTTTTTCAAAACAAAACGAATTTTTTATTTTTCTTTGGTTACATGTCCATAGATATTATTCAGACTGCGTGCTGAATCATGACAGAACGATCTTTGGTGTATGAGGTGGTGGGTTTTACTTCTTCAAGTTTTTCGTTTGGTGCTGTTTAATCTGGAATTGATCCCAATTCCCATTAATTTCAATTGTCTGCTATGAATTTAGAGGTTTTTATATTGGTATACTTGGCATGCTTCCACTTTATCCTTCCTTGCCATGCTGGAAATGGGCTCTGGATCAGACATTGCAAAGGACATGCATTTACAATCACTCTTTTGAAGACGGGCCTATCCCCAGAAGCACACATCTGCTTGATGCTGCTTCACAACTCTGAGTGGTTGTCATAGGTGCAATCTTTCAGTGTCTAATAATAGCAGATGAACCGTCACAGTGAGAAATTCTCTTGCTATCTTTACTTTCTCTCTAGCTTTACTTTCACAGATGTTTTCAGACTATTTGTGAAGGCCAAGGGATTGAAAACTTTGATTCTGGAGCATGCAGAATCTCTGCCTGATTGCCTCCATCCAACATCAGGAACATTTGGGTATTGCAGAAGAAAGCTTTCTGTCTCTTTTTGTTTGAGACCTTTCTGGTCAGTCGAAGTGTATGCCTTCTTTGGGTATTGACTAACATCATTTTTCTTCACAAATCAAATCCATCGTGTCTGGAGACACCTGCCAGACGTGCTGCCATGTGTTATTCTTGCAGTGGATCAATGATGAGTTACTTCACTTCAGAAAACAATTCTTCAGTCGCACTTTCTCGATTTTAGTTGATCTCAGTAGCACAGAGGAATACCCTGCTTTGTGGCACAGAGCTGGTTTTTTCCATTACAGTTCTACAGATGTGTTAGCATGATATATTCCAGTCTGTGCATTTTGGTACTTGGGGGGAGTAGTGACATAGCATGACCTTTTCCATTTTGTGTTTTTAATGTCATGGCAGCAATTATATTGTTTCTAATGCAAAGAGTCTTTCCAAATTTTCGTAGAGAAAACTGATGTTCAAACTCCATGTCATATACTAGGAACAGAAATACTCTAATGGAGGGGAGGAGGGTTCAGGTGTGAAAATGCATGCAGTGTGTCATGTGCTATGTGCTGGCCTCTCATACTTATTTTGGTAAATAATCACTAACTTTCAGAAACAAGTCAATAGACTTGTCAATTTTTCCGCCACTTCAGTATACCTCATAAGCATGACCTGGTTCTAATAATGTACATGCCTCTGCATTTCACTGCACTTTGCTGCCCGAAAAGTGGACCTTGAAGAGACAGGAAACATACCTGTAAAGTCTCTCCTACCGTGTGACCGCATGGAAGTGAAACAGAATTTGGATTGTTGTGAGAATTTTCCTAGCAATACTACAGAGCAAATTTAAAGGCAACCGAAATTTTCTGCTTGAGTAAATTTTGCTTTGCTGATGAAATCTGTGGTGCTTAAAGAGGAAACCCTCTTTGGTAATTGAACAAAGCCATCAGGTATGTTATCCAATTTGACAGTCTGGTGTTTGATTAATCAAACTGTTAATTTGATTTTAAATGACTGATGCTCTTTTAGTATGTCTGACTTAAGTGCTTGTTTATAATTACGGTACTGAATCAAAGGCTCTTCCCAACCATCGTACAGATTAGTTTGGAAAGATGTGTTTTGATTTTAGTAGTTGTAAAAAAACTAGCATTAGTGTTTACTTTAAAGCACAAATATGTTCAAAGAAACACATAGTTAAAGTGATAAAGCTGTGCCCTCACACTTTTTTATCTGAAAAAAGAATGCAAGGCTGGAAATTTTAGTAAGTTATATAAACAGCACACTTTAACTTCTAAAGAGATAACCAGTTTGGGGGCATTCATAGCAGTTTGATTGGTGGGCACTTAGCTTTGTGTAATGAACATATATCACCCAGAACCTTTGTGAAACTGCTGGAGATAGGGGATTTAATCTTGCGTGCAGCTGTTTGTGTCTTGGGGATTTGTGTCTTGTGCTGGGGATTTGCAAATTCCTGGTGAACTTGGAAACTGAGTAATGGTATCCTGTGGCATAAAAAAACTCTGAGTACTGTGGTGTATTTTCAAATGGATTGTAGTAAATGTTCAAGTATTAGGATACCTGAATGTATGATATAAGTGAAGGTCATGCTACCTGGGTAAGGTCCTAATCCTATAAAGACAGTCGGACACATGCTTCATTGAAGTCATCTGTGTCATCCCATTTGGTCTGATAGTTATATGAACACTTAAGTGCAAACCAGATCTATGAGTTTTTGCAGGTTTCATGTATGGTTTCAATGTGTATACCTATAACTGCAGGAGAGTATCTGCATTTGGAAAAAAATCCCACTAATTTGAACACTCTTTGGAAATAGTTCAAATTATGGCTAATCACTGATGTGTTAAGTTCAATGTCTAGTAAATGTACAAAGTACTGTAAAAATATCAGTCTTGGTATAGCAAAGAAAAAATGTCTGGAGTCATTGTTTTTGTCTATTTTTAAACTCTAAATATCTCAGATTATACATTATCATCCCTAGTTTTCCTCATGAGCTGCTTGAATATCTCAGGGGTGTATGTTGCAATACTGCAACTATATAGTAGATAATCTGATGCCTTAACAATGACATTATTTTTTCCAAGAGTGTTTTTGGGCATTGTAGTTAAGTGAGTACTTAAAAAAATATTCTAAATTTAAATAAAGTTTCCCACACCTCCTTTTTTGGTTTACCAGCTATATACAGTTTTAAGAGGCTTGATTTTCAGAGGACAGATACTTGGCATTTCTGGAAATGAATCCTCACAAAGGTGATTCAGGCATTGTAACAGCCAAAATCTTTAGGCATTCTTGAAAATCTTGGCTGATGGACACTAGACAACAGAATCTCTGTTTCTGTAGCGTTTTCTGTGTCTTGTTTCTCATATCATAATTTCATAATTTTTTCAGTTGCTGCAGCCTTTCCAGAGTACACGGACATGAATTTTGACTGTAAAACCAAGTTAAACCACCTTCTTGATTATTCCCTTTAGTTTTTCATATATCATATAGAGCAGTAGGAAAGGATGAGAAGTCATTGTTTTTTCCTCAGCAAGGCATTTGTTTGGGGAAAAAAAAATCTCTCAAGGAAAGGAGCATGGGGAAATACAGTTCTGTCTCTCCCCAACCCCCATCCAAACCCCAGACAGCTGAACATTCTCATTTAGCATTCCTAAATGACCATTACTTTGTTGGCATGTCACTTGCCTGTATTTTTTTTTTACCTGGTTTATTGAAAGAGTACTGAACTTGGCTGAGTTCATGGAACTTGGAATGGGGTTCTGCAAGGCTGTGTCCTTTGAATGTGGTAAAGTGTATCCTGGGAAAAAGTTATATTAATACATGGATCTGATAATTTTTTGCGTTTCAGGGGTCTCTGTTCTTCCCGTGTCAAATTCACAAGCAGGTTATTTAAGGAACAGAGTATATTTGTGAGAGTTGTGCATCCTGGATGTCCTCAGGACTCCAGGGTGGACTGATTTCTAGATTGTGGATGCAGAGAGTTACTCTGGGCTCTGCTTTACTTTTTCCACCTGTGTTTAGAAACACCTCAGGTTTGCAGTGGGGAGCTATGTGACTGGTAATTTTATTCCACCTTAGGTTGTTGAAGATCCTTCCTGGGGATTGCAATGACTTAGAAATGGGGTAAACTTGAAGTTCAAGAAATCTAACCAGAAGTGTCTACCAGGAACACTGAATGCAGTCTAAGGCAGTAGCAATGGTTATGACTCTGTGAAGCCACAGCACCAGTGAGAATGGTATTTTTCATAGGTTGCCAGAAGCCTGCAGGGCCAAGTGAAAGACAGGAGCATCTGTCCTATATGTTTCTTGGAATTGTGAGTAGAAATGTTTTTTTGAGAATGAAGAGTATAAAGGAAAACTCTTTTACTGAAAGGACTCTAGGGAGTGGGGCCAGAATTAATTTTAACTGATTTTAATACCCAGCTGAGATTAGGAGCCCTGTTCTACAGCCCATGAGAAGAGGCAGTTTCAGAGTAGCGACACTGAATTGTCCTTTAAAGCTGTCTCTCTTCATTGATTTATAGGCAACCTTTGTTGATGGGACTCCTAATTAGGCACCCCAGAGAAATTCCTGTAGTTAGTGAGTTGAATTTGGATCTCAGTGAAATAAAACTTCCACAATTTTCTCTCTTGTACATAGCAAAAGATTATATAGAAGAACATAGGAGCATTTAAATTTAACAGGAAGGTGTATTTTCAATCTGGAGATTTCATCACTAAAACTCACTTTGATAAAGTGCCATGCCTTGCTTGGCTAAGGAGATGAATCAAAGCATAGAACTTTTATTTTTCAGCTGATTCCATTTACATCACCTTTATTACTTTTGAACATATTTTTACAGTCAGAAGTTAGAAATTTACATTTATATATTATAGTTGATGAGTATATCATATTTGATGATGCTCTGCAGAAATATTGTTTGGTTTGGATGACTCTCTGAAGAAGAAATGGAAGTAATGGTACTCTACCTGCACGGGCAGCTGCAAAGTCCTGAAAAAAATGAGGAATATTTAATAACAATAATGCATGTGAATAAACCTTCTATAACAAGAAATGAAAGCACACTTTTCAGCAGCCCAAAAATTTAACATTAGGTTTTGGATATACTTCACTCACTCTCAATCTTGTTCTATCTAAACTTGAAATTTAGATTGCAAAGAGCTTAATTATACTTTTTTCTTTTCATTTGCATGTTTTATATGCATCTTTTGATAGGCCTGCACACGGGCGAGAACTCGATTATTTTTAAATCAGATAAAATGCTGCAACGTGGCAGAAGAGTTCTGTTTAGAGGACTTGATATTGTTAAAAAATGCTACTGCCATTCATTTTAAGAAGTCTGTGCAAGTTATCCAGATCAGTTCTTGGAGTCTGGAATAGGCATTTCCTTGCAGATAGCGCTGTCCGCTCTCTCCTCTAGCAGTGACCTCCCAAAGAAATTCCTTCACAAAGAATACGTTTCTGTGGGGAAAAGGAGGAATGTGAACTGATTTATCCTGATAAGTTGCTGCTACTAAATTATTAACTGGATATCTAAGCCTCTGTTCTGGCAGTTCCAGCTCTTGTTCCCCTTCAGAGCAGCTTTGGCTTTAATAATCGTTAACTGTGTCGGGAAGTTTGAAAGTGAAGGGAACTGGAGTTTATGCTTAACAAAAATCTTGCTACAAACCAATCTTGTTCAGGTGTCCTGACTTCATTATAAATAAATGTCTGTGTGTTATTATGACTGTACTCAGCTCGTTTTTATTAGGCTTTTCTTCTGGTGAGGGGATTTTTATATATGTAATGAGGAAATTGATCCTGTACTGCCTATAGATTGAAGTCAAAAGCTATTAACTTCAAGTATTCACAGCTTTAAATACACTGAGGCAGAATATTTGCATGAATCAAAAGAACACGTAGATGGATTCACTGCCTTGTGCAGAGCAGAGTTACTGGTGCTAGGTCGCACTATTGAAATCTCTTTGGAAATATGCACTTTTAATGGTGAGGTTGGAGGAGTATCCGCTGCTGGGCTGGTTCCTAAGCATGGTTTTACCCATATACCAGTTTAGGCTGGGAGCTCGTACTGGTTTTAGCACTGTGCATTATTGGCTTGGATTTCCCACATCCTGGCCTTGCCAAGGAACTGATATTCAGCTGATGTTCATCCCTATATTGGTCACTGCAGAGAAGCTTGGCTCAGCTGGGAGAGGTATTTGCAGTGGTATGAAAGGGGAAGGAGTTTGTTGAACAGATTATGGGAGATCTGGGACAGTAGATATAGTATGAACAAGGAGCCCAGGCAGTTAACATCACAAGGAACTTCAGAATGATTATTTTTAATGTTTTTATATGCACCTTTAGTCAATATATTAAAGATTTTCACTTGGAATAAGCTGATGCAGAGGCAATACTGCTCATATGACTGCACAGTTCCTGGGAAACATATTTTTCCTAGTCAGACCTAGCCACCTGCCCCGTGCTGTATGGCTCCTCCAGAGCAGGATGGTCTTACAGGCCTTCAGTACCTGCTTCCATCTGTGTGTGCTTCACTTTGCTTTCTGTGCAGAGCTGATGGTTTTTCTAATGCTGCTTTGACATTAACACATTAACCCTGCTTGAGAAATCCTCTCATTTTGTAACTATTCTGGACAGAGTGCTTGCTGCCACTGCTGCTGGGTAAAGCTTTTAGGGTATTCTCCAGGGTGGATGGACTATAGGAAAGTGAGTATTGAGACATCTAAGCTGGTTTTAACTGGGCTAATTTCTGTGCAAGGGTTAATTCAGTTTAGAGCTTTGTGCAAGTTAAATGTTGTCATCACTCAAATTAGCTCGCAGAGTTCTGTGCTCTGGAGCCAAACTGTTCTTGGTACACGTACTAGGTTTTTTAAAGCTGCTCTGTGTTTTTTTCAGACTGCAAGTAGGTTAGGTGTACGTTTGTGATCCTCCCCTGTCTGCTTTATGTGTTTAAATCCTAATTTAAAGCCTGAAAATATTCCTGCCTTACTTCTAACAATCAGAGGTATTTTGTTTTTTCCTATATAAAGCATGTCCCTGAGCCTGTCAATCCATGGTTTCCTCCCTTATGCTCACATGTCAAATAGTTACTCACTGCAGTGCTCTGGGTTAGGGCAAAAATCCTTTTTTTTTTTTTTTTTGTCTGCATTAATGAAGATTTCGGAAGGTGTCCTATTGTCTTGGTGATTTCTGGAGCATTTTGGGGAGTGGGGATGTGATATGAGAAGAAAGTGTATTTCTCTCAGACCCTTACACATTCTCCTCACAGACAGCTTCGGTTCGGTTCATTTTACAGATTTTCATGTTTCCCTCATGAAAAAACAGCTGTTGGGTCTCCAGCTCCCTAGCCTGAATGCAGTCAGTGCAAAGGATTCAGAGCTAACACCTTGAGGTTATCCAGCACTTTACTGTATTCACCTACTGTCTTCCAGGAGGTCCTGATTTTTTTAACAATTATCTGAATTATAAAAATGCTTCTTTTACAAACATACTTTAGTCTATGGCTTATTCACAAGTTTTGTCTGTTTACTTGCTGTTAATTACTTGAGAACAAACACTATTATTTCTTCTCCTTGACAGAATAACTGATTCCTCTGTAGATCGAGGGATTAAATCAACCATTCAAAATGGCTGTGTGGGAATATTCAGCATGCATGAATGTATTTCTGGTAAGTATTCACAAGACTGAATATACGAATTATTATAAATAATTGCAGTCCAGCCAGAGTGTACACATTTTTGTCTGGGAACCACCACGGTACTGCTGGTGTATTGCCATGTACCATGCCAGTGGGGATGAGGCATCCTGCAGACCCAATTGTATCACTCTGTGATTTCGTTGTACTGCGATTCCTCTGGACCTCTGAGATCCATTTTGCTCCCTGTAGCAAGAGCAATCTTTCATTTAGGATGCAGGCACCACTGTGCAAACTATGTTCCTAACTGTAGTTAGAAAGAAGAAAAAAAAAGTTCAGACCAAGTCCTCTTTAGGTTAACTGGAATATTTTTTTTGTCTACTACATAAATTGGGATTGGATCCTCAAGGAAGGTTTTATGAATGCCACCTACAGCCTAATATTTTAGAGCTTTTTTACTGTCTGATAGAAGTTTCTAAACTCTGTCAATGTGGGAGAGAGAATGTTCCCTTGAACACAGCTATGCTGAATAGGTTTTCTTAATAAATTTGTAGATGAATGCAAGAGATTATTATAATTGTCTGGCCTGATGTTATTGAGATGACAAAATTTTACTCTTAGGAAGCCTATTACTTCTCTTTGAGCAGTGGTGTACAGTACAGGATGCACCATAAATATGTATACACAAATATATGTACCTGCAGTTTAAATTTAATGGCTGAGAATCTGGCTGTGGTCAAATTGAAGATGTGAATTACCAGAGGGATTACAATTGCTAAAGGGTAACCCTAGCTCTAAAAGATTGATGTAGTTAAAAACAGACTATTGCAGATACACTGGTAATACTTCTACTCCAGAAACAGAGTTGGCATGTCTTCATCTGTATTGTTTATTAAAACCCCTTCTTTGCTTTGATTGTCTCACGCTGTGCTTACAGCTCCTATTTGATGAGGAATTAAAAAAAAACGTTTGCTTCCTGAGTCTCTTCTTAAGCTTCTATCAGACAAAACGAAAGAAAAACAAAGATTGTCTGGAAATCCTGAAGTAATTTAGTTTTATAAATCCTTTCAGGAGAGCCTGTGTTTACTAAGTGAGCTACATGGGGTTAATTTACTAAAGTGTTCTGAAGGACTTAGCCAAATGAGAAAAGAAACATTACCTAGAGTTGCTGTTCTTTGCCAGGAACAAAAGTAAAACAAATCAGTGGCAGGATGAGTGGATCCGGTTAAATAATAATGTCTCTCCAGCAGGAAGTCTGTCTATCAACTGAAAGGTGAGACAGCAACATAATGACAATGCCCTGTGCATCAACTCTGAGGGCAAAAAAAAACATCCCACGAAACAGCCAAAAACTCTCAGTGAAAATATAAGATGACAGAATTCACACCAGCGGTTTTTTTTTTTGTCTTTAAGCTCAAGTGTCTGGAAACACATTTCTCCTCTAGGTTATTCACATGCAGATTCCTTCTTGTGGTGGAATGCCCCAGGGTAACTGCGAGCAGATTTTGGCCCTTTCTGTTTGCTCAGTGAGGCTAAGTGCTGCTTTCTCAGTGAAATACCTGCCTTAAAGCTGTACAGCTGCGATATGCAAGAGTAGCTTTGGCATTTCCTTCTTTTTTTCGGTATAGGAGGTGAGTCCTGCAAAAGCTGAAGACTTTTGTCTGAAAATGAAGCATGCAAGGGTAAGTGTCACATAGGCCAGTTGTGGCCTGAGGACTTGGGGTGTGGGGATGCATTTGTGACAGCAAAAGTAGAAATAAGGCTTGACAGAATTAATATCAAATTAATTATTAAAACATCCGCAAAAGCTTTTCAGTCTTTGGTGCTCTGTTACGTGCATTTCAGTTCCAGATGAGTGCAATGCTCCTAGGGCACATGAAAATTTCCTGGAATTCAGCAACAGTTGTAAACACTCATTGTCTCTGAGAGAAAATCTAGTCTTCAATGTACTTAAATATGGATTTAACAGCTGACAGAAGTTTGAAAACTTTAGTCCCCATTTCCAGGACTTTCAATTTATCATTTCTCAAAATCAGTGTACTAATTTCTTTTTAATACATGAAGTCTTCTCACACTGCTATCAAGAAATCCTGAACTGCCATTTTGTGTGCTTAAAACATCTGCAGGAGACAAAGGTGTTGGCTTGTTTTGCAATGATCAGTTCAGTTCTCATTTCCATTTGGTAATTGCTGTGAAAGATTTACCTGCTGTAATGTAGTTTATTTTGTCTGGAAACGCCTTTGTTTCTGGGTATGGCTGCTAAGCAACAGGCCAGATATTTACTGTCAAACAAATAAAACAAAAGCCTCATCTGCCACTTGGAGGCCCAACGTCATTGTTACTGAACTGCTCAACTGGGCCATCATATTTGAGAGTCAGCTCCAAACTTATTTTTCCACCACAGAGAAATTTAACCTTATGAATCCTTTTAGTCCTCACATTATCTGGCAAGATTATAGCTATTTAGGATATTCTAATGTCTCATAAATTATAAATTTTAATTGTTTTTTCCTTATCAAAGGAGAAGAGGAAAACTGACCTACTGGGACGGGCTAATTTTCAAAAGTAGAGTGGCCTTCTTTGCTACCCTGGAACAATGAGGGATTTCTTTAATAAAGTTCCTGCCATGATGAGAGCTGAGCCCTTCCCTTCTATTACCTCCCTTGACCTGCCCAAAACAGTAATCAAAATATATTTCTTGCAACCAATCTGGGGAAAAAATAAAAAAATAAAAAGAGCATAAAACCCAAGTCCCAGAAGGAGCAGTCAAGCAGAAATGCTACTATCAAAGGGAAATTACCATCGAGGCAAGTAGATAATCAATAGTAATCAAGCTGGTGGCTCTAAAATGCAGCAGCTTCCCTCAAGACTTGTCTTATGTTCATCTGCAATGGGTCAGAGGCCAAGGCAGGCTGATTGCAATTCAGGTAAGCTTCTCAGAAGGATATGGGAGTCATGACAAATTTGCAGTTTTTCATAGCTGGAACTCATCACCTTTTCCAGCAAGTGAGTTGCTTCTTCTTGTTTCAGCACGTCTGTGTTAGTGTTCTACTCAATTCGGGAGCCACAGGTGACATCTGCCAGGTATCTGTACACATATGGTCGTTTTAGGGCTAAATGGGGAGGCCATGAATCATTCTGAAAAAGACTGAGAAGTTTATTGGGGACTAATTTCAATAGTGTTGCTAAAACCTGTTGCCAAGTGTAGGCACCTAATATCTATAGCTCCCATGTGCTCTACGCCTCATTGTACAACAGGGATATACAAATATTTACTTGTAAGCTAGGTAAATGAATTTTGGTCTTTTCACCAGGTGTGCACTGGAAATGAGTGGCCCTGGCATTGTGAAAGAAATATTCAAGGAAGCTGTGGCACCAAAATACCAAAGTATACCAGAATTGGCTTTTGTTGTTGCAGGTTTCAGCATTTGTGGAGGAAATAGTAAGCAAAACCTGAAAAATAAAATACACTGAAGTGACTTCATGGATTTTGAAGCAGTCAGTACCCATACAAACTCCTTCTGTGTATGGGTTGGAATATTAATTTTACTGACTAATCCATCTGGCCATCTGCTCATATGAAATTCAAACAGGGCTGTGTATTGCAAATTAATACCCTGTAACAACCAATAGCTATAAATGATCAGCAGAATATGTCATTCTGTCTTGCTCCTCCATCAGTGAATGAGTATGACATGTCATTTAATACTTCAGCTACTGANGGAAGTGAGAAAGCAAATGATTGAGCTGGTAGTGATGTTTGTCATGCATCTTGTGGATCCACTTTTTTGTTGCTCTCTCCTATGGTCCAATTATTATGGGTTGTGCCAAAGGCTAGAGGAAAGACTGTGTTTAGATCTTCAGATTGGAAGTAGCGTGACAAATAATTTCCTCTGAGAATTACTTTCCTGTGGAAAGAATTGGTCTTGACTGGATAGTCAAGACCAATATTTCAAGCTCTTGACTAGCCTGTAGAAACCATGAATATATGCAGTTTTTTCAAACCTGGTAAAAATTTGATTTGACATGGTTCCAACATCTGAACCAAGGCTTTCCATGCAGAATTGAGGAATACATATGGAGCTTTTAAATTTGTACCTGCCTTTATTAAACATTCAGTAAATAGCTTATCCTCCCTGAATCAACATCTTTAAATCACTAATATTTGCCTAATATTTTAAAAATTCTAACTCAACTATATCAGAACCGGTATTTGTCCTTGTCTTTTTTTTCTGACTTTGGATCTAAATTTTAATTATTTTGTCTGACAAAAGATGTCTTTGCAAACTATGTGATTTGAGTAGCTGCTGAAGTCTTTGTCATGTTAGTGGTACACTTGAAATATTTAAGATTTTTTGATGTTATGGTTATACTCTTTTAATTTATGTATCTTCTTGATATGATTATGGCATTGGTTATGTAACAAACATGAAACTCTAAGCATTAGTTAGTTATTAATTTTTTACGTTTTTGTGGTGCAGTAACACAGCAAGGGGAGGGTTTACAGAAATAAAATGTGATATAGGATCCAGCTCTGAAGCTTTCCATAATGATTATGTGGCTGATCACCTTTTGTGTGTTTGGAACTCTTCACCTCTGTGAGATACTTAGGGTCAAAGGTTTTCTTTTTAAAGAAAGAAACCTTGGCTTTCTACCATTTTGTGAAGTTGCTTAATGTCTGCGTTTCCATTTCCCATTCTGCAAAATGCATACAGTTTCACTGAATGGTTAGAAAAAATATTGAATAAGACCCCATTTTTTCCCAGAACCTAAATATAATTTGCTTTTGGAGTAGTTCCATTTATTTTCCTAGGCTGTGTGAGGAATGGTGGCAGGATCTGAATCATAATGTTTGGAAAGAACTTTAAAGTCTTTAGAAAGCTATAAAATATTATAAAGTGTGTAATTAATTGCTCGAACTCATAGTCTTCCTAATGAGTTTACTTTGTTGTAGTGAAAGGGGAAGTTAGATTGCTCTGGGAAATACATTTTTGTAAATTTTGAAACCACAGCAATTTAGATAACACATTTTACCCTAGATTATGGTTATGGGTTGCTGCATTACAAGGATTCCAAGTAAAACCACTTCATACCAGAAGAGGTAACGCCTTTATGTAGACAAATGAAACCATGAGAAATGAAATGGAGACTCAGAAGAAATTAAAAAAAACAAAGGAGAAAGCTGAGTGTATGTAAATTGTCGTGTCAGGGAGATGATATTTCTATTTTCTCTGCTGTTAGTAGTGAGAGGAAAAAAACAGGCCTGTTTTTCTTTATATGGTATCAAAGAGGAGCCAGAGAAAGAAATCCTTTCCCTTAGAGCTCTGAATTAACTTAGTTTTGTTTGGCACCATTCAGGTGCCATAGACCAGGATAACAAAGCAAGCTTTCAGTTTGCCTGTTGTTGAGGTTCACTGAAAGCAGAGGGTGTGACTGAAGGAAGAGTTTAGGTAGAGCCTTGGGAGGCAATTAAGTAATTTAAATATTTCTGTTTGCTTTTCACTGGAAGACAACACAGAGTTTGGAAAAGAGACACTCAAAAATATTGTCTCCCAAGCAGGCTGATCTTTGCTATTGCCTACTCTGTTATTACCTGAAAGGAAGAAGCAAATTTTGGTACATTTAAAACCAATACCAAAATGCTAAGTGCAAATGGTCACAAATAAGTAATTAAAAAATATCTCATTGTAGATATTAGTAAGGAACTTGATAATCTGATAAACTGAGTGTGCTGAAGACACACTATTTTCTTTTCAAAATATGCCTGTTTTGGCTTCTCCTTCTATGATTATTTTTATTGAGGCTTTTCTACATTTGAATGTGACCAGAATAATTTTCAAATTATACATACTTTCTGGATTGTTGACATCTTGGTTTAAGTTTGGGCCAAATGAACAATTAATATGCTATTTGCAATGTGTTGATAGTGGGTATATCCTCATGTCTGTGTCCCAAGGAAAAATGTAAGAACTCTTGTTTGTTACTGACTTATTTTCTGTTTTTCTGTCGTTGCTCTGTCTAATCCTATTCTGACAACTCAAAATGTTGAACAAACAAAGTAAGCACTATGGAAACCATAGATCATAAAATATTCATATGCTTAGAAAAAATACATATTTAAGTTTCTTTTGGTCTCTTCAGGATGACTTTTGTTTCACTATTTTGGTTTCAATAAGAGACAGCATGCACTAAACAGATAAAATATCCATTTATGTTTGAGGATATTGAACCAAGTTTTGCTATCAGCTGTACTACTCTAAGTGTGTTGTAACTTCATTGGAGTTACTGTAGTATCATCTTGACAAAAGTAAACATGATTAATGAGGAATATAGTTAGTATATATTCTAGGAATTCTTGAATGCTGATATGTAACCACATGCCGATACCTCCCTTCATCTCCAAATAGAAAACTAAAATCACTCTGAGGTTCTAGATGCGTTATATAGATGATCATGTGTTGCTCTGTGATGCAGTTCAATGCCATACTAGAGCACCTTGATCAAGCTTTAATTTAGTGGTCAGGGCGCTTTCTTTAAAAACAGGAGATGAACCTCAATTTTCTCTCAGGAGAACATACTGCCCAAGTCTTCCAGGATCTGATTGCATGCTTTAGTTTATATTATGCTTTTGTGTATATTTATATGCTTTTATGTATATTTATTATGTATGCTTTTGTTTAGATTATATGCTGTAGTTGCTCTACTGTTATTTAAAGCAATGGCACTGACCATTTTTCCACCTGTGTTAAAAATGTGCCATATGTCTTCTCACAGGAGGGAAATAGGTATCTACCTCATTGCCCATGTGGTGAAGAGTCCCACCATTCGTGAGCAGTGGCCATTTGTCTGGGATTTCAGAACAACAGAGTTGAGAGGTGTGAAGTATTTCTACATGAATGTACTTGTGTTAGTTCCTCCACTGTCCCTCACCAAGAAAAGCAGAAACTAGGAACTTTGTGATCGAACTATGTATGTTCATTAGTTGGGTTGCAGGATGAGAGCTGTTAGAACACAGTGACAGCTATCCTCTTTGTGGAATACCTATTAGACGCATGGCATAGGACATTAGTGAGTTTGGCTGCCAAAGACTGTATTTTTATCAGAGTGATTTACCCAATGATTCTGTATGTGCTGGTGTGTGTATGCAGGCAGTAAGAAAATGAAAGACTGAAAAATGTAGTGATTTTCCAAGGTGCCATAGTACGAGCATTTCCAATAATAAGAAGAGGAGAGGGCAAAGGCACTGTAGAAAGTGAGATGCCTTGTCTGTAGACTTTGCTGTATTCCAACTGTAGAATACAGGGAATTTGTCCCTGCAGTGTAATCAAGTACTGGGACAGGAGGATTTATATCAGAGGAGTTTAAGGTGCTGAAATTTCATCGTACGAAGAGTTTACTATGTAAAATGTAAACAGTCCCAGAACTTCATGTTTCAGGATAACTAATTGAAATCAGTTGATAAAATGTCAAAGCTGCTGCCAGAAAGAACTGTCAAGCTAAACTAATTCAGGGGACACGTGGAAAGGAAACCTGCATCCATAGTGATGAGTTGGTGTGAATGTGACAAGAGAAATCAAGCCAGTAAATTTGATTGATATCTGTCCTCCTTCTTACCCAACTCCACTGCATGTTAGGAAAGAAACAGAGTATTTTAAAATCTGAAATGGATACCTTTAGCCAGACAGAAATACCCCTCAGCACAAAAAGACTGGATGAATATTTCTTAAAATATAACAAATTTCATTAGACTGTTCTTTCTGTCCAAAGTTGCTATTTCTCAGGAAAACTTCATTGTTTTTATTGGATGATGGAACATGTTTTTCAAGTGCTATGCTTGTTTACAAAGTTTAAGAGATCTAGTCAGAGAACAGAAATTGTACTGTCTGACTGGTAGAACCAGTCACATGGAAAAGTGAATTCCAAATGTTAAGTCCACAAGTGAATAAAGAACAGCTCATGTGCATCCACCTGTATTTGCTTTGTTTATAAGCAGCCAATACTAAATGACTATGAATGATTCACAAAAATTATGTTTTGCAAACAGCCTAAATGTGCAAATTGAGCCAGTTCCTTGTGACTGGAATTTAACCAGATTTACGTGCAAGAAACAGATGCTCTCTAGTTCTATGTATATTGAAATGCCTTAGTTTTTGCAAAAAAGTAGATTGTGTTATTGTTCATATGCAGTCAGGAAATCCTGAGTGAAGCCTGATGACTGATTGTCTCCACTATCTTGCATCTTATCTAGGGGCCTTCACTGTGCAAAACAAGCGTACAGTGCCACCACACTGATGCAAGTATAAATGATAACATGAGAGAAACAGGAACAGAGAACACATCCCCAAAGGGTTGTGCTTATATTAGCAATGTTAGGCCTTGAGTAAGAGTCCAACCAAGTTTCACTTTTAAAACTATGACTTGAAACCCAAGTTACTTAGTTACCTTTGAGCCCTCTATTTTAGTCTACATTAGTTGTAATGAGGTAATTAAATACCAAGACTAACTTGACTAAATCCAGTGTCAAATTCCCCACTGTCTGTCTCACAGATCTAAAAAACAATTATAATGTCAATACATGGGATTGCATTCATTTGACTGTCATCTTCTGTGCTCGCTAGGTTACCAAAACTGAATCAGAATGAAATAATTTGTAGATGAGAGCTCATCAGGGAAGGAGAATGCTGTACAGTGTGAATCACAGAATCACAGAATCACAGAATTCTAGGGTTGGAAGGGACCTCGAAGGATCATCTAGTCCAACCCCCCTGCCAGAGCAGGGTCACCTAGAGTACATCACACAGGAACGCATCCAGGCGGGTCTTGAATGTCTCCAGTGAAAGAGACTCCACAACCTCTCTGGGCAGCCTGTTCCAGTGCTCCGTCACTCGCACAGTGAAAAAGTTTTTCCTGATATTCACATGGAACCTCCTATGCTCCAGTTTGCATCCATTGCCCCTTGTCCTATCATTGGACGTCACTGTAAAAAGCTTGGCTCCATCATCCTGACCTTCACCCTTTACATATTTGTAAACATGGATGAGGTCACCCCTCAGTCTCCTTTTCTCCAAGCTAAAGAGACCCAGCTTCCTCAGCCTTTCCTCATAAGGGAGATGTTCC